>WEIU01018181.1:8800-26205 GCA_013389925.1 Aegithalos caudatus
GTTTCTTTGGGACGGATGCGGTCGGCCCCATCTTTGCGCTTTACGCAACAGGTAGGGATGCCAGGAGCTGGCGGCCGCGGCCAGGAGGTTTCGGGGGGCTTTTTTTTTGTTACGTTCTCTGGAAAAGTGCGAAGGGGAGGGGGAGGAGACCCAACAGTTTTCCGAAATTCCCCTTAAGTTGTTTATTTATGTACTTCCCGTGTCCATGAAAAACGGGTTCGTTTCTCAACTCCGGAGTTTTATATTGTTTTCGATTTACTTTCTCCCCACTTCTCTTTCTTTTAAAGTTATTTTTCTTTATGTCCCGCGTTTGCCCGTCTCATTCCGGCAGATCAAGCTGTCCGAAGGCAGATCCCCAGAGGCTTGTCCTCACTGACAGTCGGGGAATCCAAACAAAGAGGTGCATCTACCGGAAATAATGATTTGAGAGATGGTTCTCTCCCTTTCCACCCCCCACTCCCCCGCCTTGAATTAAATTGTTTTCTTTTTCTGTGAGGTTCAGTTCGAGGGAAGTTTTTGCGCCGGAGCCGGGGTCCGGGCTGAGGAGGGATGGAGCAGACGGAAAGTTGCGGTGGTGGGAGGAGGCGGGGGGCGAGGGCAGTACGGGACCCCGGCGGCGCCCGGACCGCGGGGGGAGCAGGGGCGCGGGGGACCTGCCGCCGCTGCCGGCTCTTTGTCTGCTCGGGCAACTTGAACAAAAGGAGAAACTCGGATGAACTCTCCATCTCTCCCTCTCCTCTCCCGGGTTAACTCATCTTCGGCAACTTTATCCGAAGAGATTTATTCAACTTTCTTCGAGCTTTCCCGCCGCTCANGCTTGTCCTCACTGACAGTCGGGGAATCCAAACAAAGAGGTGCATCTACCGGAAATAATGATTTGAGAGATGGTTCTCTCCCTTTCCACCCCCCACTCCCCCGCCTTGAATTAAATTGTTTTCTTTTTCTGTGAGGTTCAGTTCGAGGGAAGTTTTTGCGCCGGAGCCGGGGTCCGGGCTGAGGAGGGATGGAGCAGACGGAAAGTTGCGGTGGTGGGAGGAGGCGGGGGGCGAGGGCAGTACGGGACCCCGGCGGCGNAAAGCAAAGAGTCCTGCCGTAAGCTTCTAAGGAAATCTGGTTTCATAGTTTAGAGAAAGGAGAAGGTACGTTTGGACTTGGGGTTTATTGTTCTTTCCCGGCTCCCTCGTCGCCCCCCCTCCCCTCCGCCCTGCCATCCGCGCCCGGGTCTGGGAGCGCAGCGGAGGCGGCTGCGGGCCAGCCCAGTCTTTCCTTTGTACTTTTGGGAGCACATGCAGGTATTTTTGGGGAGGGTAAGGCAGTCATTCCGCCCGAACCCCCGTAATGCAGGCTGGGGGGCACTACTTGGTGGGGGTGCTCTTGCTTCCTTCTTGTGCCTGCTTTGTTTTATTTTAGAGGTTTAACTTTTTTTTTTTTTTTTTTTTTTTTTTTTTTTTTCTGGTGGGGAGGGAAATGGACTCGGAGGGGTTTCTGGATCGGGCTGTGTTTTCAGGAGTTGGGACAGAGAAAATCTGAAGACGGGAAAAACTTGCTGGGATTGTAGGGAGTCCTGGCGGCCCTGGCCAGGGAGTGGGGGGCCGGTGAAGGCCGTGGGGCTGAGCAGGGCAACCCGCAGCGGGGGCAAGGTGGGGACTCCGCCGTGTGCCAGCTTGGGGCCCGAGACACCACAGAGGGAAGCGCCTTGCTCCTGTTGGACCATCCCAGGGAATCAAGGTGCAAAGAAGTGCCGAGGGACAGTTTTCGGAGAAGAGGGACGGACCAGAGGGAGGACTTTGTTCTTCCGAATGCATGGATCGTAGAGAAGAGGAGAGTGGGAAGGGTCAGTCCAGGCTGGTCCTTCCTCGGCTGGGCTTCAGTGCAATTCCCTTCATCCCTTTGGAAACGCAATAGTTGCCTTGAGTTTTGTGCCATTCCTTGTGGTTCATGCTTTCTAGAGCAAGCATCGCAACTCCAGAAAACTTACTTGTGTGCTCTTTGTACTTTTCTTAATTATCTTGATCAGTTTAGTATCTCATTATTTCCCCATCCTCCTTTTCTGTATGTAATAACTGTCTATTTTTCTCTTTTTTTCATCCTAGTCCTCTATTTTCTTGTGTTTTCTTGTCCAATTTCCTAATTATATTCCTCTCTCCTTAGATCTACCCATTTCAGAGTTTCTGAAGCCTGCTTTTTCACTTTTTATTGTTATTCATTCTCCTCCTTTCTAATCTCTTCCCAGCTACTCTTCTACTTTGATGCTTGCTTGCATTTTTCATGAAACTCCTTTTGCCAGGATCTTTCCTTTCCTCCGTGTGTAGAAACACTCATTTCTCCTGATGTGAAACAAACATAAAGCTTCTTGTTCTCTCCTAAACCTGTTCTTCTGTGGACTGCCCTACATCCATGTTACTCAGTTACGCAGACAGAGCTTCTAGCAAAAATTCTTGTTCAAAACTTCTTGTCCCCTGTGTACATGCATCCTCCAGTCTTTAAAAGCTTCTTCTAGTTTCTCTCCATTGTCCTTAGTGTGGAAGTTTGTTCTTTTCCCTTTCCCCCACTCCGTCTTGGCAGACCCAACGCTGTTCTTCACGTCATTGTTCTCTCCTGTGCAGAGCACTCAGACTTTTGTCTCCATTCCTTATAGTCCCCTTTCCAACCTAAGTCAAATTTTCTTTTTGCACCTCTGAAGGAATTGCACAGAGGGACTACCACTGTAGACTGATGTGGGTTTGCCTGCTTTGACTCCTTCCTGGGCCAAATACCATTAGCAGTGCTCATAGTTTAGGTCCCAACTGAAGTGGCACATCTGCTGGTGGAGGTGCTGTGGGAAGACACTGAAACAGGGCTAAGGAGGCAGAGAAGATCACATATGTTTCCCTCAAAAGGGTTGATGTGTTTTGTTTTTGCTGCTTGGGTTTTTTTTATTGACTTACTGTTTTCATTAGTTTTTAAATACCTGCCAGGGCAGTTGGAGGGCCTATATATTACCTTTTTTCCCTGACACTTCAGTGTTTTCTGGAAGATAAGACCATGCAATCTGTAGAGATATATGAAAGCTTTTTTTCTTAAACCTTTTTCTGTTACACTCCAGCCTTGCAATATTTTTAAAGCAAAATGCCGTCACCAGGCTTTGAGTTTAGGATGTGTGAAGAAATTTGTGTTTGAAATTATTCAGAAGAACGTAACTTTATATTTGTATGTTAGTCCCTGAGTGGTGTGGCAGAGTTACTGTGCTGAACTAACACTTCTTCCTCATATTTGAACAGGTCACAACATGTTTGTTGGGAAAACGGGATGGTTGCCAGAACATCAGTCTGTGATGGGTGCCATATTGCGTTACTCTTCACTGACAGTCGGAATGGTGGAATACAGCTTGGGATAAGCAGGACTGCTCAAAGTGGTTCAAACTGGACCATACAGCTGCTTAACATCTTAGCTGTTTGGATTCATAGTAATGGTTAATGGTCTCCAGGGGGAAGTGAAAGAGCCCCAAGCTGAAACTTGTGGATATTGTGGAACACACTGCTGAGACCCATTTGGATTATATCGCTGTCTGACACCAAGGTTCTGCAGCTGATGAAAGGTATGCTTCTCCCCTGGTGCAAAAATACTGTCTCATACATCAAGCTACTAAGTACATTGTCTTTTTTTAAAACAAACTTCCTTTGTAGCCTTTTTTTTTTTGATTGGTTTTGCCTTGCTACTGATACCTGTAAAGAGTTTTGAATGGTGTTAATCTGACAGAAATGTTGTACTAACCGTTTGACAATGTTTATATCTTAAATGGAAAAGGAAAACCCAAATATGAAAGATTTTTTTTTCACTGAAGGTAATGGCTTCACAGAGCCTATGAGTGCTTAGCAGCTCTAGAAAATGAGACTACCTAACTTTCAAGAAAAGTAAGTTGAAAACAATTTAAGCAAAGCACTTTCTGCTGTTCCAATCTTCCAAATAGCCCAGTTTATTCAAAGATGCTACTATTTTCTATTTTTAGCTCAAGATAACAACCTTCTGTTTTTTAACCTCTCTTCCTCCAAAGAGAAAAAAAAAAAAAAAAAATCTTAAGGATGGCTTGTGTGGGGGAGAAAGACCAAACATAAGTGTTTCAGTTAAAAGTTCAAGGAATTCTTTTGTTTTGTGTGTTTTTGAAGTTTTGATGTAAGGCTTCTTGCAGAGCGTATTTTTATCTCAAATGTCCTAGTCATGTGAATGTCTACTGGATGCAGTTCAGCACTCAGTTTTCTAACTAAATGAGGTAATCAATGTACAAAAATGAACTGGAAACTGGCAGAGAAAACAAGTGGTTAAAGAGTTATTAATGAATAACAAATTATTCTTGAATCTAGTTGAAGTGTTAATCCAATAGTGAGGCAATCAGTGAGATCCTTAGTGAACTGTGCTAACGGCAAAGCAAATTTTAAAAGTATTTAAAATCTGATCCTTTTATACCTGTTCTGTGCACTTCTTCATTATAGCTGAAAATGAAAATGACATGAAAGTAGTCAGTTTTGCTGGATGTTTCAGCTCAACTGATTGGTTTCAGCCTAAACCATATGTAGGGCAGACAAGTATTCATAATCTTAAGAAAAGTGCTGAGCTGGCTGGCCTACTTTAGAGCAAAACTGAAATCTGAACGAATAATCACTTGTGATCCTTTCCTGTTGTAAACAGAGATACAAGTAGCAATAGAGTTCTAATTTCCTGATTCTGACTGTGTTTTAATAAAGATGTGCTCTTAATTTTCTCGATTATTGTGGGTAAGCTTTTTGTTGCATACTGGATGCAGTTACTGGATGCAATTAATGTACATTTAGATTTATGGTCTTAATATTGTTCTACATTTATACTATTTTTGAACTTTGCATGACTGAAGCTAGCCATATGAAAGTCTTTAATTTGAAGTCTCAGAAATGGAAAGTTTTGGGCTTTTTGTGGAAAGAGAAAACAAAGAGTAATGAATGGATTTTGTGGATGAAAATATTTAGAGCCGCTCTCTAATGTCATCTTGAAAAAGAAGGTGTTATTATTTCTCTCTATTTAAAGAAAATCAAAATTGCAATCCTTTTTTTTGTTTCTGTGAAGATTTTGTTCTAGTTGAGTTTCTTCTCAGGCATTTGCCACTCTTTAGGAAAACTAAATTGAACATAGAAGTACCCTTCTTTTATTTGCATTAAATTTTCATTATTTTCATCAGCATTGAAAATTGAGGAGAATTTTTACTTATAATTATGATATAGAAACTACTCCTTAGCTTAATCTGACAGTTTGTGTAGATTGAATTTCATAATTCCCATAAGATTCTGGATATAGTAGGCAAATTATTAGGTGTAGTTCAAACACTTCAAACATTAAAAAAATTGGTGATAAACTGTTAAGATTTACAACTTATCTGTCTTCAAATTTCTTTGGACTATTGCCAACAAAATGCAAAGAATCATTCTCCTATTTGGAGATGAGATCTTCAGAGAGAGGAAAAACAGGGGCAGATAGAAAGTATTCAGTGTAGTAGTTCCCAGCTGGGAGGTGTGCTGCGCTGGTAGGAGATGAGACTCTTTTGGGGCTTGCAGAGAGAGGGGGGAAATGCTTTCAGAGGGCCCTGGCTGGAGTGTTCCCACACCTTTCTCCTGGGAGCAGTCACAGCAAAGGGCCAGGTGCAGCAGGAGCTGGGTGGAGGCTGAGAACTGTGGGACAGGAGCAGCACCTGGGCCCTGGGAGGGGTGATGGGGACCACCTGCCTTACGTGGGGTGGGGAAGGAGCTTTGATGCTCTCAAGGGGGGCGGTGCTTGAGAGGAGGTTTTTGGCTATGGGAGCCTGAAGTGTGGGAAAGAGGTTGTTTCTGTGATTTGTCTTTGGTTGCAATCTGGCAGTTGCTTGCTTTGCTTGTGACGGTTCTGGAAGGTGATTGAAATCCTTGCAGGTGTCCTGAGGCAGTGTGTTTTTTTGGGGGGAGGGGGGAGTTCTGAACTCCCGCTCACAAGCCTACCCTGGAATTGTAATCTGGTAGCAGAATTTGCAGCTAAAATAAATTAAACCAAATTCAGGCAGTTTGAACAGTGATCCCTCTTTTGAATTGTGCTCTCAGTTAAGGAGGTCTTTGATGTATTGGTTGTTTGAGAAAGTGTTTTCCTCTGTGTAACTTAGGTGAGAGTAAGCATGAGGGTCTTTCAGGCCAACCCAGCCTCAGTGTGGAAGAGATTTAACAGGATGCAAAGAGTGAAAGTTTCACAGTGCAGTGTGTGTGGGCAGGTGAGTTGCATTGTTGGAGTTGGGCATTGTTATGAATGGGCAGAGGAGAACAGGGCAGGTTTTGTTACTGCCAGATTTTTAGGTGGAAGAGGAGATGGCATGTGGAGTAACTTCCAATCCTTTATCATATAGGAAGGTAAAAGGAAAATTTGGTAAGGACTTTATTTCTTTGACTGTTTCTTCCCTTTGACTCTGAAGTTTTTTTTTCTTGATGCATGAACTGAAGAATTCCCAAGAGAGGTAGAGATCTCTGTAGACCAATGTGTGTCCCGCTTGGGGGAGATTCCTGATACAAAATGGAGATAGAGATGCTTTCCTGCTGTCTTTCACCCCTCCTGTGGGAGACCCCAGTCCTGGCAATGAAGGACAAAGAAGCCTTCTTCTCTGGAGGCTTCACCAGAGGGTCCTCAGGATTTAGAAACATAGTTTGATTCTTGAGTAAAATTTTGAGGGAGAGCTTTTGGATGTGGGATTGCTAGTCCCCGAAATGGCTCCTGAGCAGTCCAAAGAGTATTGGCAAGAGTGAGGAGGCCAGTATGGTAAACAGTCATCTCACAATCTTCACTGAGAAAGCAAGATGGAAGCTGTAGGTCAGGGCAAATTACTAGAAAGTAGTTCTCTTTGTATCTTTGATTCCATAAAAAATGTTATTGATAATTGTGTCTCTTTTTTTTTTTCCTTCCTTATTTTGCTCAAGGCTGGTTGAATGTCATGTGTGAAATCATATTGCTTACCATAGCAGAAATCATAATTACAAATGTGTTTTATTTTTCTCCTTTTGCTGGTTTGTCACCTTATTATGCAACTTGAGGTACAGTATTCTTAAAATAGGAATATGACCATTGGAGTACAGTTTGTTTCTTTTCTTGTCAGAGCAAATTTTTATGAGAGGTACGAGAAACCCAACCAAGGCTGGAAAGAAAGAGCTTCCACTTGAAATCTGGATGTGGGTTTACACAAACCACAATCCCCCAAACCTTATATTACAGTTATGATTGAGAAATAATTGCATGAAAACTTATAATGAAAACAAAGCTTCCAACATGCGACCTGCTTTTTCCGTGAAGTGCTCTCAGTAATGTCAGGACAGAGGCATATGGTGTCTGGAATAGTTTTCTGTTTCTTGATTGGATTTATTTTATGTAGCAAGAAGCTTTCCAAGTCACTAATGGATTCTATTTTTATTCTTTTTCTCTTTCCTCTTGCATTGTCATAATATGAAATTTATCCCAAACTATTTGTGAAACCTGAGGTAGGGTCATATTGTGCTTGATATCTTGACCTTTCCTTGATTGAAATGCATAGATGTGTTTGGGTTTGGTAGGGGGAAATGGATAAGCTAGGGGGACTTAGAATATTTTAACACAAAATTAGTTCTTGGAGGACAGAGACAGTACTTCCCCCAAAAGGTTATGAGACTACTACAAGTGTGGATTCTGTATTTAAATCCATGAATATTGTAGATTAGTGAGAAGAAGTTGTGTTTGTACAAAGAAGAAAGAAAAGTAAAAGCTCCTACCTAGTCCGGATGTGTCTACTGCTGCTAAAATTGAAAAATGATTTCATTTCTTTATGGTTGTAAACAAAAGCTACAGTCCTTCTATTTAAGAACAATGTTGCAACTCAATGAAATAAACTGCATTTTGATATATTTTAGAGGTTCCAAAGGTTTCAGTATAAATTTGTCCATCACATTTCTATGGGTTTTTTGTTTGTTTTGTTCTGTTTGTTTGTTTGTAAATTGTTTTTGAAGCCTTAAGTCCCACATGGGGCAATGACCATTATGTTGCTCTGGGTGCCAGCATTACTTACTTCCCAGTCAGAGACAAGAGAGACCACTGAAGTAGAATCATGAATGTTTTCAAGGAATTTCTTGCAGGCATGGGAGGTTGCTGGGTATGGAAGGAGGAGGCATGTGATTGCTGTAAAATTAATAAGTGGGCAGTGGAAGTGGGTATTCTGAGAAGGATGGAGTCTGGCTTGGTTGTGAGCCCGTGATGATTGGTAAGGAAAAGGAGTGGTGACACATTTTGAAAACAAAGGCTAGTCTCTAGTGGTGGATGGGATAGAGAAAAGAGACATGGATTTTGTGGGAATGGATGAGAAGCTGTTTGTCATAATTTATGCGTCAGGACGCCTGTGCCGTCAGAGCATTTCTAATCAGAAAATGAAGTGAAATCTTTAAATGGCTGTGGCATAAGTTATAAGTATCTCAGACATCAGCAGTACTTGGTTTCTTTTTAATGATCTGTTTAATGCTGTGAAAGGCAACAAAGTTAACTTTAGCATTGCACATTTTGCATTAAGTTACTCCCCGAATCAGGACAACCTTCAGCTATATGCAACATATTATTTTCTGTTTGCAACACTGTTCAAGGCAACAGTTAATTTAGATAAGTGATTCAGGACTTGCCCATGTTTTCAGATTATGGCAGAGGTGAAACTTCGTGAGGCCACTCATTTAGTTATCTTTGATTGGTACCAGTATTGATCTATGCCTATGCTCTGAAAATAATGAAATTTGTGCTGGCTCCAGAGTACATAAGAAGGTACCCCAGATTATGCAGTGAACACTGAGGTGTTTTTAAGCAACTTGATGATTTTGGTGCAGGCTGGTGTGCTGCCATGCTAGGTATTAAATTAGGCCTGTAAGCTACTTTGTATAATTGTGCTGCCGTCCTTCATCTGTCAATTGTTGCTTCTCTGCTGGGCTTGGGCTTCAGCTCTGCTGGTGCTGGAGCTGACCTGAGCTGGTGGTAGCTTGGGGGGCTTTTCATTAGGCTCTCCTGGGGTATGTGTGAACATGAACTCAGCTGTGCTTGTAAAGAGGCTTTTGTTTCAAGGCTTTGGGCTTCAAGCATTAAAAGAGATGCTCTCTTGCCCTTACAAAAGATACTTTGCCTTTTTAAAAAGATAGATAAGATAGCACACTTTTCATCATCTATCTCTGGGGCTTAATTTTTGCCATATTCAAAGTTTTATGATGCCTTGTAGTCAGTGGCTTTATAAATTCAAGCTCCTGGACTTCTGAATCTCCTATCAGCATGGCTCCTCACTGAAAATCAGACACTGGAAAGAAGGGTGGTTCAGGTTCACAACTTTGTGTTTTTGCTACCTGGCTATCTATCTATTTATTTATTTAAATTGCACTTAAAAAAGAAGGAGTGGAAGAAATGTAACTATAAACCCAAAATCTTGTTCTTTATCATGCAGTTGCCTCAGCTTCTGGATTTCTATACATTATTTTTATAGCCTTAAATCTATTCACTATGTGGCTTTACATATTTTCTTTTGCATGCAGTTAGAATCTGTGTCTAAGATCATGGCAGGGTTTGATATATATCCCCTGCCAGAATTCCAGTGCTTGGTAGTGCAGAAAGGGATCTATAGCCTGGTGTGTGTTCCTGACAGCAGTTCACCTAGTAAATGGACTGAAAAGGAAGTTTTAAAGGCAGCAATAAGAGAAGTAGCTCCCTCTTCCCAAAAAACCAAATTAACTCTTTGCTTAATGTCCACTGAGATTGGTCTTGGACCACACAATGCATCTAGATGAAAGATTAGTTTGATACGTGTTTATTTTAAATACCTTATTTATTAAAACTCATAAATAGCATCTTCTTTGTATTCATTGCTGTGTGTAGTAGTTCAAAATTAATACCTGAAATACTTTCATCAGCCAATTTGGGTTATCCAGAGTACATTTTTTTCCTGCTTAGCCACCAATTTGAGCTGTTGTGTCTAAATCCACTCATCCAGGTCCATTTTTCATAGAGCCGAATAATAGTTGCTGTTGCCTTCACTGGTGATACTGATGGCTGGAGTTTTTGGAAAAGCAAATCAGACACCAGAGTACCTATTTGTGTATACACATACACTACATGTTTATATTTTAGATATAAATATATATAAGCATGTATCATGCAGTCCAGAACCAAAGATGTGCCTGAGGCAGCTTCATGAAGGAGAAAAGTGATTTTTTTTCCTCTCTGTTTGATGCAGTGTCTTGTTCTTTCCCAGATCTTGCTTTATGTTGTCTTTTGTTGGTGGTCTTCAATGCCGTCTTCCTTCTTTGTTTTGGATTTTTGGGTACTCAAAATGAAACATTTTCTTATTCCCAATTAACAATTTGTTTCTTAAAATACATCCACCCTGTGTGCATGGTCTGATGAGTTAAAAAACATATAATAGAAAAGTGTGTTCCCACTATATATATTGGTTTTTTGTGGAATTAATTGCTTTAAATTATGTGCAGTGAAATACTTGAAATGTTTAGCAATGATTAATTTTTAAAATCATCTTCAGTAGTAATTGTTTTGAGTGGTAACAAAACTATGTATGGAATGCCACTTGTGGACTTAGTGCAGGGTAGATGTATTAGTGGATCTCTATTTGAGACAAGTGAAAGGATGTTTGCGAAGGAAGACCAGAACTATTCCCAGATTGATTTCTTTGCATTTGCAAATGCAAAGAAATCAATCAGCCCCTTTGACCTTAGATTCTGTGTTGTAGTTGAAATAGGTTTTTTCCCCTGAACTCTGTTGCAAATGGCACTATGTTAAGATATGACAGATCAGAGAGAATAAGGCAGTCAAGAGGCAGAATAAGAATTTATTCTTTTGTTGAGATTGTTGCTCAGGGTTATACATCTTGAGTATTTTCTTACAGTGTTAGTGCAGCCCTGTGAAGCATAGTTGGGTTGTCCGATGGCTTTGTGGGAGAGCATATTGTAGGTGTTGAAAAATGTCATTATTAAAAATAAGGATTTGCACACATGCTGTAGTGTCTGGTAGATTGTTTCTGCAAATGAAGTGGAGGGGAGCTCTGGTTTGTTGCTCTGCTGTATCAGAACTGATGTATCTGAGTGATAGTTGCTGGATTAAAGCAGTGTATATTTTAGGCTTCTGGTTGCTCAGTGTGAACAGTGCTGTGCAAACACCCCAGGAGCTGCCAGGAGCCATTTTGTATCTAACACATTCCTGTGTGGTTTTCTACCCTGTGCAGTGGTTTATGTCCATGACTTGTATAATAGGAGCAGGGTGTCTTTATTCTTAATTTTTTTTCTGAATGCTCCCAGGCTGAAGAGAGATATGAAGATGACCTGGTTATTTCAGGTCAGTGCCTGGATTAACTTCTTGGCAAAAACTTGTTACGGATCATACACTGCCATCACCACAAAACACAGTAAGTCAGACACGGTATCTTTAGCACTGTTTAGGTAAGATCAATTTCTTCTATGAAAAACAAAAGGAGAATCTCTGTGGAGAGGCGGGGGTTGAATGTAATATAATAACCACTTGTCATTGAGATACTTGATAGTAGTTAGCTTCTGAGGGAGTTACGGCCACTTAATGTGTCTCTAAAGGGAACCAGGGTGCACTCACTGGAAGGATATTGGTCTGTCTGTTGGACAATATATATATATTTTGGTGAAGTTTTTGTTTAACATACCTATTGTAAAAACAGGTGTTAAAATATGAGTGATACAAACTCTAAAGAATATTGCTATAAACAATTGATGCCTGCATTTGGGTGTAGGGCCACAGTTGCTGTATAGAAGAGCTGGCAAAATCTGTAGGCATTATTGGCTGAAGGGGAACAAACAATTCACTAGCATAATAGAGTATTTAATGTCTCATATAGGTTTTGTAAGGTTCTTGTTCTGTCTTGGTTCTTCAGTTACTGGATTTAGAATTCCTATGCTAGCTGCACATGCCTTATTTTATGTTGAAATAAATACAAATAGTATTTTTTTTTTTTAAAAAGCAGCATAATAATTTTGAACCAGTTAATTTTTAAAGGAAATCTTATACTTCAAAGGCCAGCGTCTTTTGTTTAGGGAAAATAATCAGTATAGAAGCTCTCTGTATCTTTAAGTAAAACAGTTTCTAATTTATGCTTGATTCTTCTGCTAGGTTAATGTTAATTAGTTTAACATATCACTCATAAAAGATGTCATAGTTGAGTCATTGTGTAGGTAACAAATCTTGCACTGGCTAGCAATGAAGAAATATTACCTCTATTAAAACCCACACTTAAACCGTGGAGTCAGTAAGGGCTCATGACATTTTGCAGTTATCCAGCTTAATGCATTTTAATGCCTTCAGTGGCGTGAGGTTTTTCCTTGGGAGGCTGTGTGGGGGATAAGCGAGGCAGAGCCTTCAAATTATGCAGTCAGTATAAAGTGTAGCCTCTGCCAAGTGAGAAACCCAGCAGAAATGCTGGCTGGGGTTGGGGCCTGGATACTTTAATACCAATTTAACCTTAAAAAATCCACAGCTGTCCAGTGCTGGGTTACCCAAATAAAACATACATAAACAGTGGTAAAAAAGCTCAAATCTGCTTATATTTACAGCCCAAGTAATTAGATATTAACAGCACAGCTAAGTATGCATGCTTGTAATTAGCTAAGTAGTTTCATCCATTTTTGCCCTGAGAGAAGCATTAGAGCTGGGCCTGCAGTGGAAAGCAAATTTCAGTTGTGATCGTGGAGTGGTTAGTGAGACTCTGTAATACTTTATTTTAAAATAATCCCCCAACCTCTCAGAGGACGTAGTGCTGAGGTGCTGCCAAGACAGCAGTGAGCCTGCGTGGAGTCCTATCATCCTGCTCAGCTGGTACAGGTATTCCAGGGTATGGGATGGGCAAAGCAAATTAGTCTAGTCAAACCTCTAGCCAAAAGCTGATTCCCACAGTTCTTTGTTTAAACCTATCAGTACCTGAATGGCAACCAGCAACTGAGTAGGTGTTTGAGGATGCTGTTGCTTCCTCTGCCTGAGGAAGCCTGGGTGAGGAGAAGGTGTTGGATCTTCAAGGTTGGTGGAGTTTCACTTGAACAGCACAGGCAGGCATGGTCAAGACCTTTGCTTTAATATTAATTAACTATTAATATCCAAAATATTAATGTAAAAAAGTTTAAACTTTCTCTTTTAAACTTTCTCTCTTTGCTAAAGGTTGTAAGCACTTCCATGGCACAGGAGCAAGGCCAGTGTGTGGCAGGGAACACCTGAAACTTCATATGGCAGCTCCAAATTAGTGAACCAGATGTGTTTTCTTGCAACCTGTGTTTGTTTCTCTGTGCAGCAGATCACTGCAGCTTTGTGGCCAAGTATACATGGTGAGGTTGATCAGAGAAAAGAGGGTTATTGCTACTTAGGAAAGTAACCAGCCTGTGTGTTCCAGCACCTCACACTTTGAACATCAAAATAAATTAGGTTTTCTCTTTAAGATTTTTAAGTATCCTGCTAGATTTGGTGTTCCAGATCTGAGAAATGGCAACTTTGCAGCAGGTGGAGCTGGCAGAAGATCAGGACTGTTCTTCTCCTGCCTCCTTTCAAATTCTGTGTTTGAGTTCCTTCGGACTGCTTATACTTCTGTACCCCAGTAGAAGGACAATCTGGTGATTATTCGTAGTGTGAGGATTCAATGAAATTTTGTCAATAAATAAATACAGTTCTTTGACATCCTGTTTTACAGCTCATAACACTGGTGTATTTGGTGAGTGTCTCAGCACAATTAGGTGAAGACACAGGACAAGTATCATTTGAAGTGACTGACCCTGACCTTGTAATGAGTTCATCGCTGTTGTGTATGCAACTGTGAACATTAGGATTTCTCTTGCTAAAGGAGACCTCTTTTTATGAACAGGTTGTTCTTAAGGTGGTGTTTTCCTGAGACAGTTTTCTCTTTTAGCTTCTTTAGCCATTTGTTTGTTCATTTGTTTGCAATTATAAATTCTCGTTACCATGAGACTTGAAAAATTGCAGCAAACAAGCGACTTCTTTCTGAATTTGCTTCTCACCTTGGATTTGCATTAAGCTTTCAGACTTCCCTTAACTTTAACCATGAAAATGGAATATATTACAGTAATTTTATTAACATCAAAAGGCTTCAAATTGTTCACATGTAGCTCTTAAAATTTATAAAGCAGCAGTTTAAGACTTTGAAATTCTTAACAGATGCTCGGCTATGTTCTCAGTATTTCAGCTTAAAGCAGAAAGAATTTAACTCAATTATAATAATGTAAACCTTTCCACTTTGCTTTGCATAATTAAATATTTTCATTTACATAGCACAGAAGTTTAACATTCTAAACAGGGTAGATAAGCAGAAGAAAAAGGCAGACAAAGATGCATCTTTAATGCATGCGGAGTAGTAATGCACATGCTGGTAATCTTACTGTGCTTATTAATAATAACTTTAACTAGAAATCCGTATGCAAATTCCTGTGAATATGGATTGTATTTAATATGTGGATCTCTTCTTTAATTGTGTGCATCTTTGGAAGTATGCAGTAAGGTATATTAAAACTGGAGCAGGAATGCCACAACTTTGCTATCTTCTACTTCTTGTTTCAAAATATTAATTAGTGGAACAGGTTTGAGGAAAATTAAGGTACCTTTGGCCAACTTTTGTGGATGCAGGAAATTGCTTGACTGTGCCTTTGTGGATGTCTGTCATCCTACTGGCATAGCAAAAACTACACTAGAGATGGTTATTACCATCACTTTGGATAATGCTGTGTCTCAGATTCACCAGCCTTCTGTCAGAGCAACTTCTCTGTGGTATGATAGGAAGCGTCACATGTTTTGGGAGCTATAAAATAGTCTCAAGATGTGCAAATAAACACTTGTACTTTCCTAAATTACTGCTATCTGTCAGGTCCAGGTCAGCAAGGTGTATCAAGCTGAAAGGAATCTTTGCTCGCTTTGAAGCAATTTAGTGCAACTTCTGTTGGCTAGTTTAATATCACACTTAAATCTTCTTGAAAGTGGGAGGATCAGTGATGTTCCCCTATAATAAAATAAAATCGTTTTGATTCTTATGTTCCTGAATTCTCAAACTGTATAATATATTACAGATTATGTCACACAACATGTGGAAAAATATAGGTGTGTTAAATAAGAGAAAAAAAGCTTTTGTTTTTTAATGCCTTTTGTTTGTTTACCCTTAAACTTCACCAGGTGATTGGCTTGCTCTGGTTAAATGTCCTATATTAAAGAAGTTGGGTGGTTTGCTTTTGTTTTATGTGTATTACATGCTTCAAATATCAAAATTTAAGTGCCAGTGTATAGGACACATACAATAATTCTATACATTACAGTCAAGAAAAGATGGATTTTTAGAAAAACTTGGGTTACATTAAAACACTCTTTCCCATGTACTGATTTTAGGGCATATGTCAAGCCACTAAAAGAAAGTGGAAACCCAAGCAAAAGGGAGAACACCTGTGTGTTTGTGTGTTCATGCATTGCAGTGTAGGGAGTGGGGCGGGAGTACTTAAAAGAAGTTTGTGTGTTTACCTTTGATATTTTTTATACACTATCTCTATAGAGTTCTTTAGGTAACGAGCTTTGGAAAATTGTTTCAGTGGCCCTGATGTTTCAGGGGATTTCTGTCAATTGCCTAGGTTTCTTCCATTTGCACATAGATTTTTCTAGTGCACTATAAAACCTTTTGTCATATTTTTTGCTGTTTAATAGGTATGGAAGTAAGAGAGCAGAATGTAGGGGAAAATGAGAATTTGATTTCCAGTGAAGCAAAATTTCATGTCCTAAACCTGCTTCTGACAGCCATACTTCTAGTATAATGAGTGGCTGTTTGCTAACTGCAAATCCAGTGTAGGTTACTTGCTTAAAGAACAAGTGAAGCTACAAGGATCTCATTAACTTTGATTTTCATGTAATCCTAAAAATTTGTAGCAATATATGTGCTTTTGTTTTCTCTTGCCTGTGATCATTGGGGAATGCTTAGATGTACTAAAAATTCTTTGGCACTTCTGAGCACCCTGAAAATAATTTTATTGGTAGGATTTTATTGGTAGAAAGGCAACTGGAGCCTGAGTACAGACTTCTTAGTTTTTCATTATTGCTCATTTGGCTTTAGCTATTGAGTATTTTGCCAGTTTTCTTTTCCATTCTTGCTTCATTAGACTTGTGCTGCTTTTCCTGAAGGGTTATAAGAAGTTCTCATTATGTAGTAGCTGCTTAGCTCAGGAAATCTCTATTTCTATAGAGATTTCTATCTCTATTAGTATTCTCTAGATTTTTGAGCTGGTTTGTTGTTTAGGAGATAAAATGGGATTGTTTTGGTTTATATTGAATACATGTATTGGAGAGGTATCAGTATTGTAGTCAGATTAGATAAGTTGTTTTTGTATACAAAGAGAACACATGGTTCTGTGTTTTTGGTTTCTCAACTGTATGTCTTAGGTGTGTTGCCTTCCAGCTGGTTTTCTGTTATCATATTATCTCTAGCTCTGTTTCTGCTCATTTGCACCTGGATTTCACCACACTGGGGAATCTCCTGGGAGGTAGAGAATCATTTCAGTATGTGACATCAGTCATTTACCTAACTTCCTATGTGTATGAGGTGGGATTTGGATTCTTTTGGTAAAGGATCCTGTGCAGAGAGCTAGCCCTATGTAGAAGGTAGAAAAATACCTTTCTTGGTCGCTGGATTTTGTCTGCAATTAGCTTATGCTATTGTGGCTTAATTTACTACAGAAGTAGCGTGTTGCTGCTTTACTAAGCCTTTCTCTCTCTCTCAAAGTAATTGTGTGCCCATTTTGCATTTAAAAGCTAAACAAAAAAATCCTGGCACTCCAAAAATAATAGCAGAATATTAGGCCTGGGATTCTCTGGAGTGTAACTATTTATTTGTGTGGTAGGTGCAATTTTCTTGGTTTTGTCCAAAGGTTTAGGGAGTGTCTGTGCACTTTCCACTTCCCATGTCATTAGTGATTTGTGACTGATTTGGTCCAAGTTTAACTATTGCCTGTAATCTCCAGGGATTAGAATTCCTAGATGTTTTAATACCTGTAACTGTCATTAGAAACTGCAGTGAGTAAGCAAGTCCTGATTTATGAGCACTCAATTAATCTTATTGCCTGGGATTTGTTCCAGTAAATTCACACATCTGGGTGAGTGCCCAAGGTTTTCAAAGAATTCTTAAAATCTGAGTATTGACCTTTGAGGACTGGAGAGTAGGACCATTATATCATCCACATAAAACAGTCCTTCTGTGGGACCTATTGTAGTATTTTTTAATATCTTTCAGACCACACCTCTGGTTATGTTGAAGAGGGGCAGGGGGAGGAAATGCTTTTATGTTCCTGCTCTGTTCTTGGTTTTGAGAAGTTTGGGCGAGGTTGGTTTTGGGTTCTTTT
>WEIU01018181.1:26230-43509 GCA_013389925.1 Aegithalos caudatus
GAATGCAGTTTGAAAAACAAACCCCTCTACAGCAGTTTAATCCAATTGAGAGTTGGTCAGTGTATCTCATTTTCCTAAGAACTCTGATGGGATAATCCCAGGTAACACCATCATAAGCTCTTCTCAGCATCTGGCAATAGCCCTCATGAGTGCTGTGATACTGCAGGTTGCATGAGTTGCTTGATGTTATCTAGTCCAGGTCTGGATGCATTAAATCTAACTCAATGTATTTTAATATTTCTGAGTGCAAACTTATTCATCTTAAAAAGGAGATGGTGGTGGGGGAAGCTTTGGCTTGGAGTCTCACTGTGGTGGGACTT
The DNA here is from genome assembly GCA_013389925.1 of Aegithalos caudatus. Lineage (NCBI taxonomy): Eukaryota > Metazoa > Chordata > Aves > Passeriformes > Aegithalidae > Aegithalos > Aegithalos caudatus. The sequence goes on from WEIU01018181.1 coordinate 26,551, forward strand.
AGGCTGCCTGCTGGAGGAGTGAAGTATTACCACAGTAGAGGAAGGCCATGTCAGGAAATGGTTAAAAGACACATAACTCCAGGGGATCGTGATCCTTTTGATGAAGTTGTGATTCATTTGAAACATGCTCAATTGATGGCACCTATCCCTGGCTGGATTCCAATGGATGTAGCTGTTTCTTCATGGCTGTGAGAAACAGGCATCTATCCCTGGATGCATTATGAGAGGGGTAAAAACATTTGCTTTGCTTTCAGCATTGCACAGGGCTTTCCTGTACTGCTTCTCTAGTTGGATCCTTTTTCTCACTGGACTGAGTGATGCTTCTGAAATGCAGGGCACTGAAGTCCCATGAAGGATCCACCTTCCCTCTGCACCAGTTGTACCAATTGGAATGGGAATATCATATGGCAGTGTACCTCGGTTAGGGTACCTGAGCTGAGGATTTTACATCCCTCTCTGAGATTTTTCTTTTTGGCCTGTGTGGTGGGAATTTGATTTTTTTTTCCCCATCTGTTCTGATAATTTTGCTGTAAGAGGTAATACACAGGGGGGAGGACTGTCTATCATTTTTATGTGGAAGCTGTTTAATCAGTATACCAGGAGTTTTAGTTTCAGTTTGGGTACTCTGGTCAAAGTTTCAACTTGTGTGCTCTATGACCAGGATTTCTGAATGTTGTGTGTGCTATGTTTTGTTGGTTTGGGTTTTGTTGTTTAGTTGGTGTGTGTTTTTGTTTGGTTGGGCTTTTTGTTTGTTTTTATGTTTTGGTTAGATTTTTTTTGTCCCCTCTCCCCACCCCTCCCATTCCTTTACTTTTGTAATAGCACTGTTGGAACTGGAATTCTTGAAGGTCTCTTTCTTGCTGTGAATGAAATACACAAATTTAGTACCTGGGAGAAACAAGCTATCAATTTCTTACTACCTTTCCCTGTCCTTTGCATGAGGGAGTTTCACTGAACATCTGCATTCGCTTGGCATTGCATTGTCTGTTTCATTATAATTTTTGCCTTGGTATTTTTATCTACAGCTAATCTGAAGGTGTGAATATGAAAATTATATTTAGCCCATCTATGAAAGGAAAGATTTTATAGTATTGGTAAGGAGGGGGAAGAAGTCAGGGGCAGGAATAATGATACTTAGTCAAAGTTTTGTCTCTTGGATGGAAAAAGTTACAACATGCATTAAAACTTTTTTGTGGTACATTCAGAAGCAAGAGGGTGCACAAAAAAAATGACTATGTAGTTGGTAGCCCAGAGGCTTTATTTTAGTGAGTATAAGTAGTTTGATTCAAGGCTGTTGTGTTCGAGATCCTCACTGTGCTGTTGTGGGCACTTCAGGAGGAGTGTGGGAACAGGAAGAGTTTGTATTTGTGCTTTCACAGTTTCCAGTGATTTATGGCTTGTGAGTCTTGAGCTTGCCTGAGTGAAAGTGTCTTTGTAGTTATTCATCATCTGAGGATTTTATTCCCATCACTTTTGGAACCAATCAGGACTGGTTGTATTCACTGCACCCAGTGGTGCTGAATTCCACAATGGACTTCATGTGAAGAAATCTAATTTTGTTTGATTTGAACCTGCTATGAGCTGGTTCTTCCAATGCCCCTCTGCTGTTGTAATAGTAAAGGTAATTGTTTCCTGCTTGCCTTACCCTGCCAGCAAGGATCTTATAGAGTAAGGTTTTATGTAGGGATACAACTTTAATGTTTTTGTTGTTGTCATATTCCACATGCATTCCATAATAATGATAATTAATAACATTCCTTGTTCCCTTTTGGACTGCTACAAAGAATTAAAGTATCTATTAAAATAATCTGTTGGTGCCACAAAAGTTTGTTCCTTACTGGTAGGACTCATGGCTGTCTATGTAAAGGGAATAGCAGGTGTGCCATGTCATCCTCTCACTCCACATTTGTGTCTTGTTGTTTTTTACTCAGTGTAACCTATAACTTAAATGTTGCAGTCACTGAAGATGCTGATAACATTTTTCAGAGGTTAAAGAAACACTGATCAGAATAAAGCTGAAAAGCCTTAGCCCTTCCAGAACTGTCTCAGCTGACAGTGTGGACCAAAGAGGAGCTGGAAGGGCTCATTCCTCTGGGAGTCAGATAACAAGAATCTGCAGAGTCGAGGTAGTCTGTCCTCATCGTTGGCTAAAAATATGGGAACTGTTTTTTATTTTTGTATCTAGTATAACTAAATAAAAAAAGGAATATTTTTTTTGGTACCTAGAGGCATTGGTGGAACAAAGGATTTTAAACAGATCATCGTATTGTTGAGTCATTACTATTTTGACAAGTATTTGTAGCAGAAAATTGGTGTGTGGTTTATTGCATGTTTTATGCTACATTTTTATTTTTTAAAAAAGTTATTTCTCTGACAGCCATATATTTTTGGCTCCTGAGAGTTTCACAGAAAAAAAATGTAAAATAATTCTCCTGATGAAATTCACCTAAATTTTTTATACAGATAAAACATCCTGAGGCTGGAGAAGGAAAGCAACTAGATGCTTTAAGTGCATTTGGAAAGAGCTAGTGGTGCTGGTCTAACACTATGCCAAAGTCAATGAAAATACCTTATTTCTTTGTTAGCTGAGCAAGATGTATAGCTACAGCATACTAAGATGGAGGCTGCTGTCATCATGCCTGGATGCGAACTCGACAGACAGGGAAGAGTTCAGGGATTAATGGGAACTGTGATGTAGCAGCTGAGAGGACAGGCATTAGGAACAGGGAGCATTCCCATGCATATTACAGATATAGGAAGTATTTTTTTTTTGTCAGCTTTCAGTGAATGGTTTGTAAATTGCATACAGACCCAGGTGATATCTGATAGTTGCAGATGTGTTTTCTATTGATTCCTGAAAAAAAAAAAGAAAAAGGTAAAAGTCACGTTGTGTGTTCTACTCTGTTTAAAAGGAAAACTAAAAATTACACTTTTGGTTTGGTTATATGTGGACTTTAACCACTAGAGCTGCTTCAGAGAGGTATAAAGCAGACAGCCAAACAGTGTACCCTATCCTTTATTACCAATTTAACTATCTCCATTCTGGGCAGTGTTTTGTTTAAAGACATTTGAATTGTGATTAAGATGTTAAACTTTTTGAAGAACTGTTTGAATGTCACTTAGGATCAAAAAGGTAACAGGAAGATCAGAGCTCTTCAGAACTGGTTTCAGAGGAATGGTATAGCTAAAGAAGTCATTAGCTCTTGCTTAACCCAGAACTAAACCAAAAACCTTGCCAAAGAACCCATCTTGGTTGTATAGGGAAAAACTGAGCCCTGTGAGCAAAGTGGGCATGAGTTAGTTAAACTCTTTTGCTAGAAGTGTTTTTCCCCTGTAGAGATGGTACAGCTGATTATAATGTGTGCAAATTGTCTTGTAAGTTCAGTGAACTTGAGCTTCAGGCACTGTGGATTTAAATTTATAACGTTTAAACTTCAGTAGCTATGTTTAACAGGTTGGTGCATCTATGTAAAAATTAAGAAGTACCTTTTAAAAAGAATATGGACTCAGACTGATCTTGTGTTAGCCATGTTAAATTATTGAACAACATTGACAGGGCATGGGCCATCACCTGCACTCTCTTCAAGAAGTGGCAGAAGAAACTGTCTGTGTTGTAAGAAGCTGATCTCAGTCACCAGAGGCTTGTAGATTTGTAAAGAGAAATGCAAGGCAAAACTGAAATCCTGTTCTTGGGTGTCTCCACTGCATTATGAAAGTTATACTTTGCTTGGCTATAAATGGAAACTGTGGTTTCCAAGATGGAACACAGGGGATCTTTTAACGCTCTTGTTAATTGCGTGTGTCAGTTTAGAAAAATAAGCATCATCTCTCCAAACCCTAAACAGCAGGAAAGAAAGAGCAATCAGTTATTTTGCCCATGGAGGCCTCAGGGAATAGCTGTAACAAATTAAGAAAGAAAAAGAGAGTGCTGGTGGATTTCTGTTGTGCAGTACCAGTGATGGTGATTTCCACCAGTGGTGGCAGAGTAGGTGATGTAGGGGTCTGTTTATCCCACACTGCACCCCAAAACCAAACATTGGTCATCTGGTTATAAATGCTGGAAGTTGTCTGTCAGTGATGATGGTTGAGTGGTGTGTGTTTGCCTTGAGAAGACTGATGCAGGGAGCTATACAGACTTTGGCATGAACTTCTCAGGCTTAGTTATATTTTGCAGGGTTGAGATTAGCATGCCTAATGTTTACTTTCTGTCAAGAAGGTTTTTGAATGACAAGCCCTTTGTGCTCTGTAGGGCAGCCTTTATTTTGAGTGAATGAGTTTGCAATGTCCCCACAGACATCAACCCCTGGCGCATCTGCTTTGGAAATTCCATGAGCCCAGTTTACTCTATGTGAGCTGGAAAAATGTGCTCATTTGTAAATAAATGTGTTGAGTTCCAGGAATCATTTGCACAAGTATTTAGTTACCTGTTTATTGTTCTACCTTTTTTTTTCTTTTAATGGTGTTCTCCAGGCTGTGTTGGGAGGCCTGCCCGAGAGAAGTGGCTGTTTTCAAAACCCTTGTTAGGCAGAAATGATGAATGGCTTTTGTTGCAAGCTGCCCTCTCCCTTGCAGGGTGAGCCTGGGAAGGACAGGGCTTCTGAGAAGTTGTCAGCACTTGATAGCTGTGTGCTGGATCACTGGAGCAATGCTGAAAGAATGAAATGGGAATAATCCAGAGACCTGCATGTTCAAACAGTACCTCCTAAGTGTGCTGAAATGAAGGTAGAACCAAGCATGTCTGATGAATCATGTCTTGTCCATGGTATCAGATGGGAGTTGAATATTGCATAGCTATCAGATTTATTAAGAGCTCTTTTCTTGTTCAGTGAATATTAAAGAATGATACCTCTTCTTTTGAATAAAGGATAATCTGTTGATAACATTCTTTTTGAATCCAAAGATTGCAGGACTGCATTTTGAAAGGTGGTGCTTTCTAAGAAACAGAGCAGTTGAAAGAATTTTTTTCAAATTTCTCTTCAATGAAGAAATGCAGAGATATAGTTGAGCATTTTTAAAAAAATATATATTTTTGAGAGAATTATAATTAGTTTCTTCACCCAGTTAAAAACACCTAGTGAACCTTTGTGTGAACATTTAAAAAAAAAAATTAAAAAAGCACTTTTAAAGGAGACCAAATCAGTTTATTTTTGATAGTTGTACCACAGTGTGTGACTGGTGTGTTTAACACGTGCATCAATGTATTACCCCCATAAGTGGTCATGCTTTCATCATTATCTCTTTTTGAATTCACACAGCGCTTTATTTCTCAACTTCACAGTTAATGCTTAAATAATCTAGTAGGGTATTTCCACTTGTCATTCCTTCCTCTTGTCTAAGAAGAGCAATATATTTTGCAAGCAAACCCATTTAAATTGAAATGAAATCTGTCCTCTGTTTCCAGCATTAGTCTGTATCTAGGTGGAACCTTTACATGTTGACATGTGTCTGAGATTAGAAATTGTGACATGGTGTAATTAAGTTTACATCTCTACAGCTGGATCTGGCATTTAAAACTGAGATCTTTATTTGATATGTATGAAGGATAAAATGGATCCTCTGGTATATCACTCAGGCAAAAAAGATGTATTTCTGGAGAATTTAGAAATTTATTAATTTACTTGAAGTAAAAATATGTAATTTTAAATAGAGGCTGTTAGACCTGTTTAGAAGATAGGTCAGACTTTGGGTTCCAAGCGTTGTCTAACAGACTTACCTAGCCCAAACTAAGAAATAACTTCTAAATGCAATGGTCTTAATTTATCATTGCAGTGGAAAAATCTTGTGATCTTGTGCAATGGAAAAAATTCCTCTCTAGAAGGTGACAAAATGTTTTAGTTTAGCGTTTGAAGGAGGAATTAAATCTTTTCTTAAAACATCTCCATTTGTATGTTTTCCACATGCCACGGTAATCTTGCTGTCACCTCCTGCTCTGCCATAAAAAGAGGAGCCTTTTTTATTTTTCGAAGGATAGTGTGACAGTTTGAATCGTGCTACAGCTGGAGGATCTGCTACCTGCTTTTAAACCAGCTTAGATTGGCAATGGTGAAGGAGAGGAGGTGCCAGGCTGCTGGGGAGGCTGTGGGACGCACCTCAGGCCTGTCCCCCTGCGGAGCATGGGAATCCTTAAAGCTGCTGCTGCTGCCCTCCAGGCTGGCCTGTGCCAGGCTCTGCTCTGTGCTGGCAATGGGTCTGGCAGGAGCTGTCGGCTCTTTGTGTGGTGTCTGCGCTGTCCCTGACAGCTGTGCTGTGTCCCACTGCACGTGAGCTTAGCGAGGGGCTCGTCCCAGGGAGATCAAAGCTGGGCTACTGCCTGTGCCTGTGTGGACTGGAGAGGAGCAGATCCCAGTTCCACATCCTCTGTTTCCTTGCTGAAACATCAGGTGTAGGACCTAGAAAACAAGTGTACTTCTCATTTTGTTGATCTGGTGATTTTTGTTGTTGTGCAGACCTTGAAATGCAAATCCTGCAGAGAGCACATGAAGCCTTCCCCTGTTCCCTTCCAGCCTGCTGGCCACAGGCCTTTGGGATTTGTTCTAAGATGGAGTTACTGGGAGCCTGGATTTACCATGTCTGCAGACAAATAAGGACACTTAGAGATCATACAATTGTCTGTAGGGCAAACGGGCTCAGTGTAGGATTGAGGTGCTGTGAGTGAAGTCAAGATATTAAATGTGTTTGTGCTGTCATGGAGATACGGGTGGAGTGCCTTATCTATTCTGGCTTCACCTTGGGCAGCATGTAAATACAGCTACTCTGTGTTTTTGTTACTTACACACTAGCTTTGTGTTTGAGTGGGTTTGGTTTGTCAGTACAGAACCAGAGAAATGGCACTGTTGTTTCAATTTATGCCACTTCAGGAAACTATTTCCATGTTTAAAAAGCAAAATGTCTAAATTGTTATAAGAGTAGGAATAAATGTTAAGCAGAGAAACAGGATGAGGAATTGTTGGTTCTGAGGTTTGGGTCATTTTTGTACAAATTGATTGGGTAGGCTTAATTTCTTCCTGTTTCTTTTAACCAAATGCACTAATAAAATCACAATAGTTGATTCTGTGAACAAGGAAATAATTGCTGTAAAATCAAAACTTACACTTTTATTTAAAAATAAAAAAAATATTATTTTCAAAGGCCTCTTTCTGACTGATTTGAGTGGATAAAAATATTTTTATCTTGAAAAAGCATGTAACCGTTCAGTATTTTCTTGAAATAACATAGAGCTTAAAATTGACTGGAGAGTGAGGCATGAGTTTATTTAGGCTTGAGGAAATTACTGTAAGTTAAAAAATAAATTCAAATTTTCTGTTGAACTTGGAGAGAAAAATCAGCTCACTGAGTAGTGGGAGGCTGCTGGATTTATACCTGAGGTGTGAGCATTTGACAAAGCCAGCCTGTTCATATAGAGGAAATTTTTTCTTTCCATTTAGTTAAGTAGAGTAGCTATTCCATTCAAAATTAATAGAAAATGGGAAGAGAAGGCAGGAGAGCTTGTCTTCCATCTTCTGGCATAAGACAGCAGTGGGTGTAGTATGTGAGGATGTACTAATTCTAAACATTGCTGTGCATGGTCACCAACAGAGTCAATCACATTGATTCAATATAAATAGAATTTATGGCACAGAGCTGGATCTAATGTGAGTATAATAGTTAATTTCAAATGAAAAGGTCTTGAAGATTATTAACACAGGATTTTTTTTTTTTTCTTAAGAAAAATAAACATAAATTAAAAGCAAGTTTGAATTTTTTTTTTTTTTTACATTGACACAAATGGTGATTTAAACTGTTGGTTTTAAGTTCCTTCATTTAAATAATGCAATGAAGGTAAGACTCTGTGAAGGGTATTTACTTTTAATTTATTTTTATTAGTATTAGAAAAAAAAATTAGGCCATAGATAAGCACTATTTCTTCCATTGTCTTCAGTTGCATTTTATCATCTGCCCCTTGAAATTAGAGACGTGTTTCAGTGGGTCCATGAACATTGTATCTGTATTTTGAAATTTTTGTGCAAGCTTGTGAACTTAGTGGCATTAATAATAGGGTAAGAGTAAAGGATCTGTACAAATATTTGTAGTTACAAACCTAATTTCTTTCTCTCTGGCATCCAAGTTTTCATCTGTGGCATGAATGCTTTCAGTGGGTGTGTTTTTCCTTCAGTTCCGTTTTGTCAATCAAAAGCTTTCTTTTTGCTTAGCAGCATTTTATCTATGATTTTCAAGTAATGATATGTTTTCTTTTGAATGGCTCTTTAATTTTCCATAGCTCAAGAACAGAAACAGTAAGCAGAAGGCAAGAGTTCATAAGAAAACTTTTAGATTTTTTTTAAACAGAGCCTCTAAAAACTGGTTTCTCCCAGCAAAACCTCTAGATAGTCTTTTTTCCTGTCTGCTGCTTTTCTCTCTTCTTTTATTCAGAATGCAAAAGGTGAAAATCACACACACACAGATATACCCTCCCCCTTTCTGATTCTGAACAAAAAGACAACCTTTTTGGTTGGTAAATACATCTTGATTTTGGAATATATTGCCTTGTTGCATGCTGGTAGACCTGTCCATGGAGTTGAGCTAACTGTTAAGAACCTACTTTTAACAAAATATTTAAATGTGTGGTTACATTTAGTCTTACTAAGGCAAATACTGAGGTCTAGATTTTGTTCTGAATAGAAAGTACTTTACTGAGTTGGAGTATGGGATGTTAAGTGTCTGGCATTTGTCATGGAAGATGGATGCATGTGTACTCTGTCTAGAAATATTATTTCTGATGCTCTACTACTTGCAAATGTGATTCTCACAGTTTGGTGTATATTTAGCTATTCTGCACCCTCCAAAGAAGAAAATGGTAGTAATTCAAAAGAAAATGTACTGAAAATAATATTGTTTTGAATTGACATAACAGTTAGTATGAAGGGTTATAAACCTCTTTTAGTAACCAGTCATATTCTTATGCTTGAGTCTTGACACTGTTAAAAGGGTTCAGTGATATAATGATAAAAAATAATTGTTGATGGTAAGTCAAACCAAAAACTTCAAGTTGCTTTTTAGGTATCAAACTGTTCCTTCATGTATTTTTTTCCTTTATCACAAAGAAAAAGTGAGAAACAGATTAGGTTTAATGAAGCATACAATAATCTACTGAGCAATCCTGCTTCTTGCATCTCTATTATATGGGTATGGCCTGTGCTCAATATGGATTCAAAATGCAGTGCAGAGCTGTACCCAGAGCCTGTGCTTTCTGCGTGGGAAGAGTTTCCCTCTCTATATTAGCCAGGGAGATGACTATATTTCATAGTTACTAGTTGTTGCTTTGGGCTCTTGGCAAAGTATCAGGGAAGCTTCTGCTGGTATAATGTTTGGAAGTGTCTCTCTTGCAAGAAAATATTTTGGCACCTTATTATGTGTCGTTTGGTCCAGCAGAAGAGCGTGTGGGATGTGGAGTCTTCAAATTGAAGTGCTGTAGGAGTATTTATTTTAATCAATTTTTAAACATGCATCATAGCATGGCTAAAAATACCTGCCTACTTCAGTAGAGTGAAGAACAGCACTGTAAATATAAACGTAGGTGGTGTGAATGGCTGAGAACTGGGTAATGTTCACTGTAGACTCCTTGGGGCCGTTTTTTTTGAGTAAGAATGAAACTCACATGTGAACAGCAGGCCATAGAATTCATTTTTTATTTATATGTTTATAAATAGCTGGATTTGGCATATATAAAAAGATAGTGAACCAACACTGTTTTATTCATTTTGTTGGATAAGGTCAGGAGCATGAACTGTTCAGACCCGACTCATTCTGTTTGTCTGTGGTGAATATGAGGAAACTACAAAGGCAGTTTTAAAACATGTGGCTACAAATAACTTGTCAGTGTTTGGTGATGCAGAGTCCACATAAATCTCTACATCTGGAATGTGTGAACACACAAGTATCTCCTGTTAATTATCCTGTTTGACATTTCCAAAGCTAAAGAAGAATGATGGTTAGTTATGAATCATATCTTGCCACACTGAAATGCCAAGCTTCGTTTTATTGCGATAGAGATTAAAGCCAACAGAGTAGTAACCAGTCTCAGCATCACAGTTTTTGCTACTGTCAAACTGCTGATGCAGCATTTGCTTAATATAAATGAACCATTTCACCTCTATAAAGTGGTTAAACCTAGGAAAAATTTATGCCTTATCAAAAGGTTAATCCTGACAAATTATTGTAAATTATCTCCTGTCTGTGCACTGCAGGTGCAGTGAAAATAATTCTGTGCTACGCAGGCCGGTGCCTGTTCCAGTGGAATGGAGACCATTGCTGTAGGTGCCAGCAGCACTGGGGTTCATTTCACAGCACTTTTGATGCATCAAGTCTTGGGAGTTCCAGTTCTTCATGGGCTAACAAGCTTAATTTCTGCTGCTCAGCATTTTGGATGGACTGTGCACCAGTCTTGTTTCAGCAAAGTGTGGAAAATAAATGCTTAAATAACATCAGAATTCAGTGGCGTGAAAATGCTTCAGTGAATCAGGGCCCCAGGTTGAGTGTGGGTTTTTTTTTTATTGGTTTGTTTGATTTTCTTTTCCTGTAGGATAGCATCCACTTTCTCTCTGGACTACTACATCCTTAGTCCCACTATTAATACAGTGTGGGGAAAAAAGTAGCCTCTGAAGCAGTGAGTACTGGATAGTTTTTCACCATCAGAAAACCAATCCACATTCAGGCATTTGAGCACTGTGTTCTTAGCTAACCTTATAGCTCAGATTTAAGGAAGTTCATGAGCTCCAATATCTGTCACTTCCTTTCATTTCTGTTTTGACTGAGAAGCATCAAGAAGTCTAACTGAAAACTATTTTTAAGCATGTTTTAAAGTCATGTGAAGGTGCGGGTTGTAAAAATTGCGTCTGCATTAACATTTTTTAATTTCTATTACAACATAGACAAAGTATTTGTATAAGTGTGTGATGGGATACATTGCATTGGGATAAATTGCTGAAAATGGGGTGTGTTGGGATAAATTGCTGAAAATGGGGTGTGTGTGTGTGTTTATGGTAGTTGTCTTGTAGCTGTAGGGGCACGCAGTCCTTCAGAGCAGGATGCTGTGCTCGCTCCAAGACATGTAAGCAGCTGCCAGGCTCTTGGGCAACACAATGGGTTAACAAGTGAAATAACTTCCACCTCACCACTGTCCTGTGTCTTATGCTGATAAGCATTAAATAACCCTGACACAGAGATACCCTCTCAAAAACGTTACAAGACGGGATTTTTTTGTGATGTTTGTTAATAACGCCTTTGGCAAATGTGAGACCTACATGTTATATAGCTTGGAAATACAGGTATTCAGTCTCAGAATGACCCTTCTTTTTTTTCCTTCTTTCTGAGGCAAGAAAGATGAATGTAAAAGGTGTGATATGTTTTGACAAAAGCTTTGTTTTAATGTCGTGCAGCCGATAGGAGTGTGCCCAGCAGATGTCTTCAAATCTGAACCACATGAACGGACCTGTGGCTTCTGTTTTCCTCTGAAATAGGCCCTTTCAAAGCAAATGCTGGGTTCACTGCTCTTTCACTGAAGAAAGAGTCAAGTCCTCATTTCCCACCTTCCTGGAGGCTGCCTCATCCACCCACTCCCATGGTCTGCTTTTGGGGGTGTCATTTTGCTGAGAGAGTTTCAGTCTGCAGGAGGGAGAGGGAAAGGGAGCCCCTACCATGGTGCAGGCCTGCATTCCCAGGGCCAGCTATCATTAACTCTTCCTCTCCAGAAACCCTCTCTCCCCTGTATCTCTCTTCCTCTCTCTCTCTATATATATTTCTTTCTTATAGAGCAACTGTTTCAGCATTTTGCTCTCTGCTGATGCGGCTGGTGATGCCTCCCTTCTCTTTTGCAGTTCCTTATGTTCCCCCCTTTCCTCTTGATTGAAGTTCTCTCTTTAACCTCTTATTGTATCTACTCAATTCCATAAATTCTTTTTCTGAATTCCTATTCCTTTCCCACAAAAAGCCCCTTATTGTCAGAGGGGAACGCGTTTTTGCCTGACCTCTGGACAGCTGTTCTATTCAAAACCTCTCCCCTTGGAGTAAGAGGCATCCCACAATTCATTGCTTTTTTTCTTTGCCATGGTAAAAGCTAAAAGAATGTTTAACAAAGACCTACAATTGGTGATGGGGGTGGGAAATGGGAGTGTAACTTAATAGTTTCAGAAAACTGATGAATAATATAAGCCTTTAAAGAACCTTTTTGAAAGCGTTATCCCTGTTCATAAGCAGCTGGTAAAGCAAGAAACTGGCAGGACTTGATATGAATATCTTATTTGGACCTCAGTGGCAAGTCATATATTTTAATTATTTAATATTTCAAAGATTTTTTTTCAGTGCAGGATGGCTTGAAATTAAAGCACATATTACATGTTCCAGGTTGATAATGGCTAGGCAAATGATGAATTGTATTGTGTTTTGGAGACTTTGGAGCCAGAAATATCATGCAAATGCAAATTGAGGGCAACACATTTATAAAAAGGGTTTTGTTTTTTTTTCATTGCATTGATCCCCTAAAACCATTATGTTTTCTTTTAAGGATTTGTAGATGTTTGATTAACACTGCTTCAGTCATATAGGAAGCATTTGTGGTATGGATTTGGATCTTAGTCTGAAAAAATTTTTACAGAACGCTGTGCTGAAGTTGATGCTTTAAAGGAGTGCAGTTGAGTTATAATTTTAATTTTGTGTCGGTTTAAATGTTAAAAACCATTCAGACTTCCTCTCACTGGCAGTGTAGTGTTATCTCAAGGCAGGATGAGGAATAAAATGCTCTGTTCTTAGTCTTTTGCTAGTTGAACGGGCACCTTTGACAGCCTTTCCTGCATGGTGTGTCCTGCTGTGCTCTCACAGGGGTCACTTGCTTTTTTTTTTGTCTGAGAGGCCTTTTTGTGGGGGTGGGAGCCTGGTGACAAATGCTTCTGGTTTTGGATGCATTTAATTTGAAGTGCAAAATTGCGCTGCTGCCTCTTTGCGTGTCAAGCCGTGCCGGGGGGATGAGAGTGCCATTTTGAAATGCTGTGCCTCTCGTCTCACAGTGGCTGCACCTCCATCCCTGTGCGGTGCCTCATGCACCTATAAGCACACCTTTGCTTCTCCTGAGGCTCTTGGAGCATTGCAGCTGCCTTGCTCCCCGCCTCGTGTATCTGAAGCCCCTTCTCCCTGTTTTATGAGATATTTCTCACCTTTGCACTCGTACCCAGTGTCTGGGTCTTGCACAGGCGCCTGGCCCAAGCCTTATGGCCGTGCTTTAATGCCATTGATTGCCCCTCCAAAGGAGTCACTGCGCTGCATTCCTGCAGCTCTTTCTCTTCCCAAAGGGTGGACAAAGGATCCCCCCAGCCAGCCTGGGACTGCCTGGACCCAGACATATGCATATGAAAGGGGCTGTACATCTGCATTTGCTCCAACCGTTACTCCATTGTCGCTGATTCCTGTAATGAAGAGTCCCTGGGTATTCGTTAACGTGCATGGTTTCATAAACATCTCTGATGCAGAGTTCTTAGCCTCAGCTATTTCTGTGGTTTCAGTGATACAAAAAGAATAATTTTTAAAGTTAATTTAATATTAGTTATTACTAAACAACTCGATTTGACAAAAAAAATTTACTTATTATTTATTTAATAACTAGTTAACATATAGAAAATATATGAGCCTGGGTGGACAGAGTCACATGAAATATTCATTGTGAGGTTCTGCATTCTCAGAACGGTCCTCTGGTGTTGTGGCCGTGATGATTTTTTCACTGGTGGTGAAGGAAGCATTTCAATGAAAGCCAAGCTTTTCTGGTCACGACTCCTGTTTGTTGCGCTGATCTCTGCTGTATTTGCAGGTACATGGCTCATATCACCTAATTTCTTTGAGCAAGCTTGTTCAGCAATTCTGAAAATCCAGTCCAAGGTATCTTTTGTGTTTTCCTGTTGCAAGGTAGCGTGAGGAAGCCTATTTATGCTGCTGAGGTTTGAAGCGTGTTAGAGTTCTGTTCTGCGATGGTTACGTGGAGCCTTGCATTGTGTCCCACACCAGCAGCCCCTGCCCAGGGACTGAGAAGGAGCTTTGTGAAGGATGACAGTAGGCTCCCAGATGCATTCAAAGCCAGGGCTGCCGAGCATTACCCCATCTGCTTTGAGAAGAGCAGCAGGCGTTTTTAATGCCCACGTATTCATTATATAGAGGGAGTGGCTACATGTTTAATACAGGCCCTCATTAATTTTGTGTAGCCCACTAGAGTTCTCTAGTGTAAGTATGGAGAAATAAAAGTCATAATGACCTCTTCTGTTCCTTCAGCTTGCATCTGCTCCACAGGACCCTCACCAGGGTTTTCTGTCACTTTTTTTTTTTTTTTTTTTTTTTTTTTTTTTTTTTTTTTTTTTTTTTTTTTTTCTTCCCCTTTTAGGCCGTAATAGGAGCTTTTAGGAACCCTATGAATGTCACCCTACCTATGCAACAAGGACATGCATGTCAGGCAGGGGACTAGAGGCAGCAGGCAATTTGGTGAAATTATACTCTTTCTGTGCTGCTTGAGAGTGCCTGGCCAGCTGGTGCCAGGTGGCCTGCTGCTGGAGTAGCAGGGGATGTGAAAAATAAGGCCTGGCTTTCAATGGCAAATATCTATTCTCCTGGCTTGCAGTCTCTGCAGGGCAGCTGTCTCCTCTCCAGTGAGTGCCAGATTTGCATGGCTTGAGTTCTGAGTAGTCTTGTAGGGACTTGGAAAAATGTGTGACCATCCCCCAGAGACGTGATAGCAGCCTCTGACATGCAAATGCAAAATCTCACCTTCTCATTTTCTGATTGGTGCTGAAGCCTTTCAGGTCCCAGCATGTAGGCACTGGTTGTGCTGTAGTGTGGCATTCACGTGCCTGCAGTGTTAGTCACTTCCAGAGTCACTGTGGTGAAAGAAACAGCCACAGAGATGATGCAAGAAGAGATGCTCTTGTTAATTTTCTCTAACATTACAAATAGTAGTGAGATATTGAAACCTATTAACAGACATTTTTCCATCTTTTCTCTGTGTCTTTAAAAGTTGGGGGTTTTATTTTTCCCCTCCTGGGATTCAGAATTTCTGGATATATCTCAAATGTTGATTTAAAATCCTAAATAATTTGTGTGATAGCTGGAGATCTTATAGCTCTTTATCACAGATTTTTTTTTTTTCTTCATC
This sequence comes from Aegithalos caudatus, assembly GCA_013389925.1. Lineage (NCBI taxonomy): Eukaryota > Metazoa > Chordata > Aves > Passeriformes > Aegithalidae > Aegithalos > Aegithalos caudatus. The sequence goes on from WEIU01018181.1 coordinate 41,711, forward strand.
TGTGCTCACTGCCTATTGAGATTGTCACTGAGGCAGTAAAATTACGTCTGCAGTGAGAGAGCTGGAGTTTTAAAGCCTTTGGGTAGGACACCAGAACCAGGTTGTGAATTCCTTGTTTATTCTTCATTCCTGACCTCTAATAGCAGCTGAGGAGGAGGAGGGGCATGCTGGCTTCCAGAGCTCGTCGGTCCAAGACCCATTCAATGCTTCCCTGTAGATGCTCATCTGCTCTCAATGCTTGGATGTATGACAGAGATGCCAATGTTGCAAACCCCAGGTGTTAAAGAGTTCTTGACTTCTTTTTATCTCTGACTTTGGAGAGTAGTACCTGCAGAAAGAAAACTAGTTTTTCAGTAGGGTGCCTACTGCCGTGTGCTCATTTTTGAGTGTAGATTGTAGGGTAAAAATTTAGATTGCCAGCTTTTAAAGAGTGGTACTGAATAAACAAAGTTGGATTAGTATGCTGTTACTTTAAAAATACTGTTAATTTCCTGTAAGGTGAATAAATATAAAATCCAGGCAGTTATTTTCTGTCCTAGCTCATAGTATTATGGTTTAAATGAATATGCTGAGGGTGAACAGTGGTGAGGGTGGCAAGGGCATTTGTTCTCTTCTGCTGTCTCAGCTATACAGATGGCAGTCCTTGGGCAGGAATGGGATGGGAGAGGACGGTGTCCTACCCCCTGGCAGAAAACTGCTGCAGCTTCCTTGTCAAAGCCCTCATTTACTGCTATAAACCTCTTCCTCTCCCCTCATTTATAGGGAGAGACAAGCTTTCAGGCTTTGTCTGCTGAATGATCCAACTGATTTCTTTAGTAAGACGACTTATGTGTGTAGTGCTGCTTGTCTGCAGATGGCACAAAATATATGATGAAAGTTAGAGAGAAAAACCCGGGAAATGGCAGAGCTGAGGTCTGTTTGCACATAAGCAGCGTGCAAAGGTATTAAAGAAAATTGCACTGAAGGAAGTTTAAAGTGCAAGGCGGATGATGCAGGCTCTGATCTTTATCAGGGACTAACCTAAAAATTAGGCATGGTATAAGCTTACCCTAAGGTAAGCCTTTTGATTTCTCTGCATATTGTGGAATGGGTATTTACATTTTGTTGTTCCCTTGTTATTCCTTATTTACATTTATGTTCCCTTGTTTTGTGAATATAGGTCACAACCATAGACTATTTTGCACTGCTTTTAATCATGAAAAATTCATGACAAAAATTCATGACAAACATTGAAAAGACTGTCTCTCTGTATAACTAAAGGTTACTGGTAATAAATAAAAAAAGATATACTTCAATGTCTTTTGTCCCTTTGTATTGGGGGGGTGTGGGGAGTATAGAACATTAGATGAATTTTATAAGATCTTTATTGTGTCTGATGTCTGTAAATCTATGATGCTGGTTGGCTGGAGTGCAAGTCAGTCCATTAAAGAAATGTCAAGTGTAATTTTGGAAGAGATATGTTTTAAGACAATACATGCATAAAAAATAGCATAAGGAATTTGCCTCTGGGTTGCTGTGAGGGTGACACATTAATTGTCACAGATGAAGAGGTAGACCTCCCTTGGAGCTCATGATTTTGCTGTTCATGATTTATGAGCCTTGCCACTCATTAGAGGGGGACACATGTGCTGTTCTCATAGCATTCAAAAGATGGTCTGTCTTACCTTAATCTGTTAGCAACAAACTTGTAACTTTCTAAGATCTATCAGTGGCTTAATATTACTTTTCCCAAACTATGCTTTCATTTGGTTTTTAATTGAGCAGCAAGTGCAGCTGGGGATTTTAGTTCTCTCTTTTTT
>WEIU01018181.1:43880-111329 GCA_013389925.1 Aegithalos caudatus
TTTTTGGTGGGTTTTTGTTGTTTTTTTTTGTCCCTGCATAGTTTGGTTATTAGCTGAGAAATGCTGCTCTTGCCCTGAGGGTGATGGTGGCCCTCACCTGTGAGTTTAACTACAGGAAGAACAAGAAATGTTGTACAAGGAAGAGAAATGGAAGCCTTATACATGGCCCTTCTCTCCAAACCTTGACAAGGACTGCCTGGAGATGTTTCCCTTGCCTCATGTAGGCATTTCTGTTCAAATTCTATCGTTATGGCAGAATACAATGAATTTTAGATCTATGGGGCATGAAGATAAAAAACATAAGCATGAGAATACAGTGCCCAGGCATGTCTTTGTTTCCTGTGCTACCCCCAAAACTAAACTTGTTTTTCTTGTTGCCATACATAAGATGTGCTTGTTTAGTAATGTGCTGAATAGGATGTCATATGGTTTTTCACTCATAATCTCAGCTGTGATTGAAATGCTTTTATTGATTCTTTACACAGTTTTCCCCCTACATAGTCAGACTAGGAATCAAGTAAGATTTTGATAATTTCTCAGAAATTACCAATCACTAAAAGACATCTCATACTATCTTTGTTCCTTCTGAAGGCATTGAAGTGCATTTGAAATATCCTTCTGTATCATGAATTGATTTTTGTATATAGTGAAAGACAATTGAATTTATCTGCTTCAGAAGTAGAGTCTAAATGATAAAATCTTTATTCCAAAAATAATCCTGTGGATTCTACAAACCATCATGTGGTTTTTCTGGTGATCTCATGTCACTACCAAACTGAGAGCATCTCAGTGCTTGTATGGATGTACATATGGAAATTACCTCATTCTGTCCAATTGAATTGCCCTGTTGAAGGGAGAGTGTGAGCTGCCACAGGTTGAATATTTATCTTGGGGCTCAAATTTGCCTTGGAAAACTCTGTCTTTTGCTGTTTGTTAGTTATTTATTCCATCCCTTTAGTAGCCTTTGCGTTGCTTGAGTGTTTGTAGGAGCTGGTGTATGTTTATTTAATGTCCCCCTTATTTAAGCTTCTCACCTCTTTGCCAGAGTCAAAAAGGTGTGGTGAAACCTCTTATAAGTAATACCTTCAAATAATCAATACAAAAGCCATCAGACTTTAAGAATATTTCAAGGTGTTGAGACAGTACCTGGAGATTCAAACTTGAATTGTCTTTGTGTTATTTCCAGGAGACATTTGTTTGTAATTTACATGTCAGTCTTCTGAAACAGAACATCCATAACAATGTTTTTGTGCATGTATGTGTGGAGAGGAGAAAAAGTTGTAATTGTGCATTTTCTCAATACTTGGGTTCCTGCAAAGATGGTGAGTACAACATGGGCAAATTGCTTGTGACTGATCAGTGATCTTTTGTAGCCCTTCGTTAATTTTCAAGTATTTTAAAGCATGAGTTTGGGTTTCATTATTCTTTTCCTCCAGTTGATTATGGTAATTCATATCAAGTTATTTCACTTGCTCCTATCTTACTTACTATGTTACTGCAATGTATTTCTAGAAATTCTGCTGTTCTTCTGTTTTTTCAGATACATAAACTAAGCTTTATTTACCCCAAGTCTGTAATGTGTTTTCACTTTATTTCTGCTTTTGTATGACTTCTGGTGGTTTTGTTCTATTTTGGTTTTTTGATCAGATAAAATGTAAACCAGTTTGGTTTATAAAACTTGATTTTTGAAGTGCTGGTATATTCTAGGAGCTTTCAAAATATGCTGTAAGCTGATATTACTACTCTTCATTTTTAAAGCTGAAACTTCTTCCTTTTTCCATTCAGTGGAGTGACTGGTGGACTTGATGGCATGTATGTCTTGCTATTTGGACTGCAGTTTCCCTTCTGCTTTCTAAGGATTTTTTATATTTTTGAATTTCTTTTTAAAATACTTTGAACACTGTTACTGTATTTCTTCCTGCAAAGGAATCAAATGATTTAGTGTCACAAACACTGTCATAGCATAAGAATGGAAAAATAACTCCAGCAAGCACCAAAACCCACAGTGAATATGACTGGTTAGCATTAACTTAATGGCTGTAAAATAACTTGTTTTTTCCGAAAACTGTTCTAAAATTCATGCTAATAATCTGTTGTCATACTTTAGGAATGGTATTCCCCAATTTAATGTTCACACTAAAACCATGCACTGCTTGCTCCTCACTCCCCCCATCTTCTATGGCAGGTTAGAGAGGAGAACCAGAGGCACAAAAGGTAAAGATTGTGGGTTGAGGTAAGAACAGTTGAGTGGAAATAGCAATGACACAAGGAAAGGAAGAGCTAACAGCAACAATATTAATAAGAAAAGTGTATGAAAGAGGAGAGTCATTCACAGGCAAAATGTTCCCCAAACCCAACCTGACCCGAGAGAAGCCATGCCACCCTGATTGGTCCCTCTGGCTGGGAAGGGCAATCCCACAGCTCCTTCTGCCAAGGTTACTCCACCAGAAGGAGTCATTCCTTGCTGGAAAAGACTCTCTCTCTCCCACTCTCACACTGATGTGAGGTGGTATAGAATGACCTCCAGGTCTTAGCCATCTTCTCTCCTGACTGCTGCAAACATTAACCTTGTTCTGGCGGGAACCGGGCCATCTGTTAAACCAACTGAATCATGTAGAAATTTGGAGAAGATTTGTTCATTGGCTCTCTCAAAAAAAGCAGAAATATGCTGAAGATTATGAAGAAAGTGCCCTCAGTGTACAGAAAATTGAGATACACTTGCCTAATAACTTACAAACATGAAATTGAATAAAAACGTGAAATAAAATCTAGGCAATTGAAGAAAAAGATTTAATGGTCAGAAAAGCTAAACTGTTTTCAGACGTGTATGAAATGCAATAGGTAACTTACTCTGCATCTAGCTAATACTCTTATCACAATTGCATATTGGGATGGTACTAATCACCTCAGTTTCCCTTGATTTCTAATACAACATCAGAAAATACAGCACCTCATGATATGGAAGTGTTTACACTGTTAATAAGGCTTGTTTGAATTGTCCATTACCAGTTAAATGGACTAAAACTGATTTTCTGTCACAAAGCATTTTCCAGACTAAATAACACTTTTTAGCTGATGTCATATTTAGCATAAGCTGTTTCCTGAATTTTTAAAACAAGTCCAAAGTACTTGTTTGTACATGGAGAATGTGTGTAGAGAAGATGTGTTAGTAGTATTGCACCCTCCTTTTGACCTTGGTTCAATCACAGGGTAGAGCTTCCAGTATGAGTGAAACTATAGTTTTCACTTTTAAGTGGTAGGACATGGTGATCCACAACAATGCAAGAGATGGCCATGAGTTCCAGGTTTGTTCCCGTGTTTTGTGCTACCTTAAGGCCATGATGACTGAACTGTTCTGGCCAAATTGAGTGAGGCCCTGATATTAATTTATATGCTTAATTTTATGTATGTATTCAGGTTTAAATCTATGAAAAATCTCTGGTTTTGAACTTAGATTTTTTTTAAAATTGATTCACTTGAACTTTTTATGATCTTGTTCATTGTTATTTTTAGGCATTGGGAGTCTTTGTCATGGGCAGAGATGCAGTTTCGCTAGAACTTTGCAAACTTAAAGGTAATTCTTGCCCCACGGAGTTTACAGTGTAAGGGTTGCTGGATTTGTAACTGCTTTGGAGCTTGCCAGAAAGGGGCTATTTTGTTTGTGCAGAGGAGCTTCTTGCAGAGTCCAGTCTCTTGCAAATTCCTTACTCCACTCATAAACACTTCTGTGCATGACAATGATTGTTGTGCCCCCAGCCCTCCCCAAAAAAACCCCAACCTGAACACAATGAATAATGCAAAAACCAAATCAAAATTAGCATTTATTTTAACTTTCTGCTATGTGGTTTTTTGCTTGTTTCAGTCTCTTTCTGTTTGTCACAAAGCCCAGGAAATAACTTGTTGCGAAGCAGTGCACTCAAAAATCTGCAATCAAGCATAAAGCTTTGCCACTTCCCAAGCCATGGGTGCCACAGTTTCCCAGTTCCCAGGGTAGCTGTACTGCCAAGCCAGCTGTACCTGCTGTTCACATCAGGATGGACTGACAAGACTTATTTCTTAACCATTCACTTTCTCTGACTTAGAGCAGCAATGGGATTTGTAGTCCCTCATCCTTTTGAGTTTCCAGTGCTGCGCTCTTTTTCTGCATCTTCAGGAAAAGAGTGTCTCAGTTTCAGGGTCAGGGAGAGCTGGCAGAAGTTTGCAGGGGATCAGCAGCAGCACAGATTTTATGTTTCACCCACATTGCTGCTGTGAGGCATGTATGACACTGTTAAACTTCTGTCTTAAGCTAGAAACAGAGACCAAAATACTAGTTTTCTGTCTAGAAGATGTATCTATTCTGCACTTGGTCATCTGAGAGGATTACAAATAGTTATAAAACTTTCATTTGAAAATACCATCAGATCATATTTGTTACTGACAGTGAGATTTATATGCTATATACCTTCAAAGAAATTTGTGAACTGTGTTCTTATGGAGGTGGGAGGAATCTTTGTGTCATAGGAACTCAACAGTAATTCCAGTTCGCCAGCAGCAGCAGTGCTCCTCATAGTGTTAGGGGGTAACAGATAGTGTTCTGTGGAGCAGTGCTTTTGTGATTTTATTTTTAAAAATAGAGTAAGAGAATTTTGGGAGTGGTGATCAGAAAACAGAGCCCTATATGAACACAGCATAAAAGAGACATTAAGCTTCTAGGGAGTGTCCAAAGGAGGCCCATGAGGATGGTGAAGGCCCTTGAAGGGAAGCCTTGTGAGGAGCAGCTGAAGACACTTGGTCTATTCTCCCTGCAAAAGAGGGGAATAAGGGGAGACCTCATTGCAGTTACAACGTCCTTGTTGGGGGAAGAGCAGGGTCAAGCACAGCTCTCTTCACTCTGATGACCAGAGATAGGAGTTGAGGAAAGAAAGAGCATGAAGCTGAGTTCAGGGGAGGTTAGGGTTGGATATCAGGAGAAGGCTCTTCACCCAGAGGGTGATTAGGCATTGGAACAGGCTCCCCAGGGAAGTGTTCAGATCACCAAATTTAATAGAGCTCAAGAAGATTTTGGATCACGTTCTCAGGTTCATGTTGTAATTCTTGGGGTTCCTGTGCAGGGCCTGAAGTTGAATTTGATGATCCTGCTGGGTCTGTTCCAACTCAGTGTATTCTATGATTCCATAAGGTGAAGTAGACTGTACTATTCCAAGAATAAGTTTTCTTCAGAGCACTTGTTACCCAATGTGTATTCTAATTACATGTTGAGAAAGGCCTGCAGAATGAGGAACTGACTGCACAATGGAGATGTTTTAAGCCATGGCTGTTTGTTCAACTGAAAATTCCCTTTCTCAAATGTAGGGAACATATTTCTTTTCATGTGATACAACCAGATCTTTAAACTGATCGTCAGCATTAGTAGGTAAATAAAGCTGTAGCACATGGAGAAGAACAAATAGCATACAGAATAATGTTAGGCTGATTATGCCATTACTTTGCTTGCTGCTACTCAGCTTGTTTCTTGACCCATTTTTAAAAGACTTACCTGCTTGAATGGTTGTTATAAAATGAGAACTTTGTCTTCTAGAAGTATGATAACAAAATTTTCATGTGGTGTAAAACACTTTTTACCTTCTGCATATTTATTAGAGACCATGAGATAAAGTATCAAGGTAATGGGGCAGGAGGAGAGGCTATGTGAGCAAGGAGGAGACAATATGAGCTGTCAATTTAAGGTGCTAAGTTTCTGAACTAAAAAAACCCTTCAGCTTCATGCGAGGGTGTGGATGGACCCATACTTTTGTATAATATACGTCATAAGTGGGGACACTAATTCTTCAGTTCTGTTTCATCTCTTTTTCTCTTAGGATGAGTTCATTAAGGCTTCTATCATTTAGGAGCATAGATTTTTTTTAAATGTACACTAGGCACGTCTTGAAAGAGTTCTAATGCAGATGCAAAGGTTAGGGCTGAGTAATGAGCAGAGCTGAGTCTGCCTGAGCGTGTTATGTTCCCATAGAGGTTTTGTATCCCTTGCTGCAGATTTGGATCTGAATTTTATGCTTGGTGGGCAGGACTTGTATGGCTGGCATTTTTTTTTTTTTTTTTTTATGCTTTGTGACTTGACTGTGCTCTATTCAGCTTGTTTCCTACCTCTAGTCTTGATTTCTGGACCAAGCACATCACCAATGTTCAGGAGTCAGAATTCTTACATATTCCATTTCTCATTAAAATTTCTACATTTAAAATCCTTTTGCTACCCTTTCACATTCAATCAGTGGAAAACTATATTTATTGAAAAATAACAGTTATGCTCAACAGATAATGTGGACTCTCCTGTGGCAGGTTGGACCTGTGGTAGAAAGGCCTCCACACGTACCTGGTTTTTTTCCCCAAAAAATGTTGTTTTTTTTTTCCTGTTCTCTTTTGCTGAACTGTTGGCACTCCAGTTTCACTGTAGGGTAAGATACATCTTTCATTTCCCAATATTTGATGGTGTTTCCGTATCTTAACTGTGGTGTTTTGTAGCCTTTCATATTGACAGCTCACTGTTTTGTATAAATTAGCAGGGGAAACCTACATACTTTGGCAAGTCAGAGAAAGGTAAATTGTGTTTTGACAGTTGTACAGACTTTGAAAGATGCTTTGGAAAATGGTGAATTTTAATGACTGAGATGGTTAAGGTAGCTCATAGCTCAGCTGATTACTTTAGATTCCATACCTGCAGCCCTGCAAGTGCAACTTTATTAGCTTGCAGTTATCTGTTGTATTAAAGTTGCCTCTGGAACTCTGAGTGCAGTTTGAAAATTGGGATTTTCTGCCTAGGGAAGTAGAAGTAGGGTGATTGCAAATTTACTTGTTGGCCCTAAAGTTGAATGAGTAAATTTGACTTTTTATATGATACATTTCTGATTGTGAGTCTGAATGCATATTGTCTGTCTCTGTGTATTGAGTCTGAATCCAGGCACCAGAGTTAGACTCTTTTTACTCTTCAGATACACTATTTCTGTGGCAAGTTTTGTATTACTGATATTTTAAAATAAGTTGCATTCAGGAAAAAGTGGTTGACTAATGGATGCGATACATCTCATGAGAATTTAGAGCATGGCCATCCTACTGGTAACACAGTCTTGCCACTTCTGTATTTTCCACTGCATTTTCAGTGCATTGTCCATAACTTACTGCTAGAAAAAAAACCCACCTAATTTATTGCTATTTTTTTTTCCTTTCATAAAGACACATTTCCATTTTTGGTCTAGTTAGTGAAACAAATTTTTTTTCCCACTAAAATAACTGCTAAATACCTCTGATATACCTCTGATATATCAAGCCAGTATGCTTAGTTGACTGTGACAATAAGGGACAACTTGTGAATCCTATTTGAAAATTTGAGTTTGAGCATTGACAATAATCTTTGCGGAGGTCCAAAAGAAGCTGTTCAGTTTTTTTGTTTGCTAAATTTTCCTGTAGCCATGTTGCACAGTGAGGGGTGCTTATGATTTGTAAAAAAATGAAGATAAAATATGTGACTTGTAATTAATAAAGACAAAAATAGTCATATATTCTTCTCAGCCCCAAAGCGAAAAGTATTGCATAGGCTGTTGCTCCTAAATGAGGAAAATGCAGGCAGAGTGAAAATTAGACCAGCTCCCAATAGTTTGCTCATGCTTTTACCAACTTTTTTTTAGCATCTCTAAATTCTAAGTGTGAACATATTTTATTTAAGAACGTGTGACAGAAGGCATAGGCTTTTCTTTCCGTTTTCTAGCAACCCACACTTTTCATATGCTTGTGGATATTAGTATGAAGTGTAGTTTCCATAGTAGGAAAGTAATTCCCAGGACTGTTTGAGGGAAGGAGTGGAGAAAGGATCTGGATTTATGTATTCCCTTTCAGTTGAGTTACTGAGTTTTCCTTTTTGTTTGGCTAAAAGAGGTGTCATTTTTTCAGTTCATCAAAGTATCTTTCATTCATCCCATAATGATCTGAAGGGTGCAAGGCTTTGCAGTCAAAGTTACAAGTTATAGCCATTCATTGCCATGTTCAAATTTTGGTTTGGTTCAGGAGCTCGGTTTTGGAATGAAGTCAGGGCACTTAGGGTTGGTCTGTGGGGAAAGCCTGAGAGCCCAATTTGTATTAATTTCAGATAACACCAAGTGAAAACACTCTCATCCAGAGTACTTTCAGCACTTCACCTCCCAGTCCCTGCTCCATCAAGGGGACATAGTGGAGTTGATCTGAAATAAAACTCCTGAAACATGCTGTGTGCCAAATGTTGAGCCCTTAATATCAACCATGTTGCTCTACTCATTCCCCTTCCAGTGGGCAGCTGGATGAGATAACGTAAGAGTAGCCAGGAGGCTGCCTGAGTGGCCTAGAAATAGAGTGAGAGGAGCAATACAGATTGAAATTTCTTCTCTAGCTTGGATGAACTCTCTGGAAAAGTTTGTTTTTTCTGGACTTTATGGAGATTTTTGTCAAGTTGTAACAGTGCCACACTTGGAATACTCCTTTGGCTTTGAGTAACAGCATTTAAATTAAACAAGATTTCTTTTTATTTGAAATTACTAGATTGTGAGGTTTTTGGAGCCCCTCTCAGTCAATTTTAGCAGTTGCCAGCTGGCTTCTCTTCTGTGATGGTGGATATAATGTGTTTTACTTCTGACTTTTTAAAGTTCATTACTGAATTGAGTAGTTTAAAATTTAACACCATCACTGCTACAGTAATGCAGATAAAACACCAAATATTCATTATTAATAACCACTTAAACATAGTTAGCATTTCTCTTGCTTTGGTGTCAGGTAGGACTGTCACGCAAAGCCTGCCTTCAATGCATTTTTACATCAGCTGTTTCAAATCCTTCCGGTTATGAGCTTTGTTTATGAGCATTTTGGTTATGAGTTTTGTGAGTCCAGACATCATTATAAACAAGTGTACTTTTGTTGGGCTCATGACCCTTGTCATAACTGCTGTGACCCTGCTTGGGGGTCATGACCCCTTGTTTTTGTTAGCTGCATCTGAACAATCTCAGAGTTGTCCTATGCTAATGCATTGTGGGGGGAAATGCAAGTAACTGTCAAGAAAGCAGTGAAACAGATTAATCATGCAGAGGGCAGTAAAAATAGCAGTGGCTTCTGCATGTTCAGTGTTTTTGAAATCAATTTTCTTCCATTCCCATGGATTATATACCTTTTGTTTAAGAATAAAATACCAAGAACCCACATGTTGTAAACACATTTATGAAAATATATAAAAATCAACCAGCTCTAATTTAATGTAATTTTTTTTTTTTTTTTCCCCTTTGGAAAATAAAGGTTTTAAAGTGAACATCATGTACACAAGTCATTTCGCCTCACTCTTGCCCAAATTCATTAGCCTTTCAAAGATAGGAATTCTGTCTCATGTTGAAAACTTGTATCAAAGTTCAGCCTGAAAAGACTTGTTCTATAACCCTTAGACTAGTGATTTGGAATGAAGATAGTGATGGCACTGCCTTTTTAATGTCATGAGTGTAATTTTTCTCATTTTGAAGGAATAAACTTGGGTCTATTTTTCCAGCATCTAATTTCTGCCATTGTTTCCATACTACAGTAACAATTCAGTAAATGCATCTTTCTTGCTATGTGGCTGTAGTTTAGCCCTGTTCTAGATTAATTTATGCCATATATGCTCAGCCTTTTCTAAGTTAATGAAGCTCTGTTACTTGAGGGTGGTGACCGTGTCAGTGTCTAGGGAAAACCTGTTCTTCTGAAACAGAAGAATTAAGGCTGATCCAGGTTGGTGATGCTGCTTGAATTATTTCATATACCTGTCTGTGTTAGTGGCAGTCCCGGGCAGGTTTTGCCTTGGCTCTTAGAGTTGTGAATGAAGGCCTATGCTTCCTTTTTCAGAGGTGCAGGAAACTCTGTTTGGTCACCCTGCTCTGCACTGTATCCCAGGACTGACAAAGTATTTTGGAGCTAAGGGAAAGGTGTGCACCTCCATCCTTGGTCATTACAGTCTGCCTTGGCCATCAGCGGTGCTGCTCAACACAGTTGAGTGAAGCAAAGTAACCCATGAGACCCACCCCATGAAAGCTGAGGTGGGTTTGTAAGAGGCAGCTCAGGAGAATGCTGGGAGACTTTTCAAAGATTTTTGGGACTATTGGTAGGTGAGAGACTGGATATGACCCAGCAATGTGCCTGTGCATCAAAATAAGTATGACCAGCAGGGTGAAGGAGGGATTCTGCCTTTCTTCTGCTCTGGTGAGACCCTACCTGCCGTGCTGCATCCAGCTCTGGGATCACCAGCACAGGAAGGGCATGGACCTGTTGGAGTGAGTCCAGAGGAGGCCACCAAGATGATCAGAGGTTTGAAACACTTGTTGTACAATGAAAGGCTGAGAGGATTGGGATTTTTCAGTCTGGAGAAGAGAAGACTTTTGGGTGACCTAATGGCAGCTTTCCAGTATCTGAAGGGAGCCTACAAAAGAGATGGAAAGGGACTTTACAAAAGTAGATAGCAACAGGAAGGACAAGGAGGAATGGATTCAAACTGTAAGAGAGTAGGTTTAGATTAGATATTAAGAAAAAATTCTTTACTGTGAAGGTGGTGAGACACTGAAATATGTTGCCCAGAAAAAATGTGGATATTCTATTTCTGGAGGTGCTCAAGGCCAGGTTGGATGAGACTGAGCAACCTGGTCTAATTAACGATGTCCCTGCCCATGGTAGTGGTGTTGAAATGAGATGATCTTTAAAATCTCTTCCAACCCACACCATTTTATGATTCTATGGTCTCTGACTGTATGCAGGGATAGGATGGATACAGGGCTGGTATCTTTTAACTCTTTTGAAGTTCACCCCTGTCAGCAATATGTTGCATTCCTGTAGTTTCTGTTCAGCTTCTCAAAAGAATCAGTGATACTGGCATTCATTGAGAGTTTCCTTTGTGCATGTTACTCTGTCAAAGATACCATGCTCAGATGAGACATCTCGTTCATGCTTTTATAACTTGTTAGTCTTTTCCAAGCCAACTGCTGTAGTGTGCATGCCCTTTTGTCTGTAGTCTCATCAGAGACTGTAGTCTCATCCACTGACTGGCACTTGAGTTGAGATTTTAACAGGTCCAAAACCATCAGGTTTATAGGACTCTAGAGTAGTTAAAATGTCTCCTTGGAAAAATATTAGCACTTCAGGGCTTCCAGTCTGGAGCATTACTAAGTGTCTGTTGCACAATGCATGGGGCTTAGGATGCTATTTACTAATGTCTTCCTGGGCACTGAATGCTTTGTCTTGGTGCTTTCTTGTTCTATAACTGTCTGATTTCTTAACATGTTCTAATTTAAATTTGAATTTGTTTGCTAGACTGCCTTTGCAAACCTCAAAACATTTTCAGTGTTACCTGTTAAGATTAGAGGACAGTTATAGCTGTGGCAGGAGTAAAAAATAGCCTGCATCTATCTTCTGATGTAATCCTGCTAATATAATTACTCTAGTGATACTGCAGTAAATACTTTGGCTGTCAAATGCAGCTGAACATGGTTAGAGGGGGGGAACAAGCCTGCTGAGATGCAGCACTGGCTTACTGGCTTTGTCTTGGATTTATGACAAATGTTATCCTTGGAAGTATAATTCTTATTTCTCTTCTTTCATCAAGCAGAAAATATTTAGTCAAATATTCTTTTATGCCTTGGCAAGTGTTTTACTCACGTTTCTGTGCTTGGAGTAAAATAGCTGTTTGTACTCAAAGCCTCCCTTCTGAGAAAGACCTGCTGAAGGGGCAAAAACCTTCCTTGTGTAAGTCTCATAGGTACTTTAACACATAACTGCACTGGCTTGTAGGGGTAGATGTCTTTGGTAGAAGCAAAACAGGAACTGTAGTAAATCAGTATATTGCACTAACAAGAAGTTAGTGACATTAGTTTCTTCCAGTTCTGAGAGACTGGAAGAAACTAATGTTGCATCTTGGCACATTGAAATGCATCATGTAAGTGTTGCATCTTGGCACAATGAAATGCAATGTTCATGTGTTGACAGGAAACCTTAGCACTCTGACTTTGGGAAGAAACTACATTATTTATTTATTTGATATTATCTACATGATTTTTAGGCAGTTGTTTTCATGGTGCATTAAGCTTCTGAGTAGACTTTTGGGAGTTTAAAGACTGCAGCATTCTTAAAGATATTTAAAAAACACTTTGCTTAGCCCAGGTTAGTTTGGTCTTCTGATAGGTGCTTGTGGTTGTTAGGTCTGCAAAGCAATTTAAATAGGTAGCCCTCCTCCTAAAAAATGTTAAGACCTCTAAGGTTCTTCTGGCATTTGTTTAGGCCTTCTGGAAGGGAAAAATATACAGTTTAATTTTTTCAGTTTCTGGAAAATGATCTGCATACGTGGATGTTGAAAGAGGTGCTGCTAATAGCCTACTGAAATACTGGGTAACATTTACTCTCATTCACAAGGAGAGTCAGCGTGTCTATCAAAATGAATTTTATCTGAGGATATAATGACAACTTAGACAATTTCAGTCAATGAAACAAGGTGATAGTATGTGTTGATTGCGCTGCCTGCATGTGAATAGGTAGTTATTATTTTTTCTAAAGTAACAGCAGTTGAAAAAAAGAGTAATGATGTGTGTGGTTTTAAATACGTTAAATATAAAACTGCCTGTAGAATCTGTTGATGTTTCCTCTGTTGGCCTCCGTAAGTCTCTCCTGGCAGAGTCTTAAGAGGATGAAAAAATTACTTTATGGACTTAAGGTTAGTATTTTTGTCTTCTGAGAGCAATTAATTTCTGGAGAATGAGAAAGGAAGCACATGGCCTTTAATTTTGATAAAACTTATCCTTGTTTTAAGTAATGTTATTAGTGGAATTTTAGATACCTGATATAACTTGAGACAGAGATACACATAAAATTTCTTCCTTCCTACCATCAGTTGTTTCAACAAAATAAAATGCTGTGAGATACTAAAATAGTAAAAAACATGGAGATAGATATTTTTCTTGTATTTCAAAAAAAGCTAGAGATGCAAGGGATAAATGTCTTTGAGCACTTTTTTCTCTTCACTTGGAAAATATTTTAGGTTGTAAGACAAGGTCTAGTCTATGCCCAGTCACAGTGATTGCATTTGTGTGGTATTATGGGAAAAGGTATTGCCTTCCCAGAATCTTAAAATTAAATATAACAGATAAGAGGCCCTGAGGATGGTCCATTGTGCAGCTTTTGTTTTTCAGTCACAGTTTTGTTTCTCTTTGCTATGTCGCTATGGGGACTGTGAACTATTCATTTGTTGCCTCTTGTTGCCTTCAGTGGTGACAGCTGCATTTTCCTGGGAGTACCTGTGTGGTCCAAGAATGTATTTAGAGCCAAACCTCTGGAAATTCCTGAAGACTAAGAGTGGGATTCTTGAGCTAGTCTGGAGAAAGTGGAGTGTTATGCTGCACCTACTGACATGCTCTTTGTGGGGATTCCCACTTTGTCAGTATTCACACATACACTGGAGCTTTTGCTGTTTTCACTCTGTCCCACACAATAGCAACCCCAATGGCACCTCATTTCCTGGCGAGCTGGAGACAGGAGAGACTTATAATTGTTGCCAGGACATTGTTAGTGTTGCCAGGAACTGTAATCAACTAAGGTTCAAGGTTTCATACTGATGTGATGGATGCAGTACATGTGGCTTAGATTGAGGGGGAAGGTTGATTTTTGGGCTTGGTTTTCCAAATGTTTCCTCTGTTCTTATCACTGTGGCTTCTTTTGTGCCAGTTCCTTTCCATGTGGACAGCGATCTCTTGCTGTTCTGTTGACATTTTCATGATGGGTTGGGTGTGCTCCCTAACAAGGAGAGATAAAGCTGGGTGGTGTGTGTTAGTATATTGCTACCAGATGTGACATCCAGCAGCTGCACAATAGCATCCAGAAATCTGAGGGTGGAGTAGAGTATCAAAGGCTCCTCCTTCCCTCTGCCCTTCCTCTGCAAAGCAGCAGCTGGCGGTGTTTGGTGGTTTGTGTGCTGATGTGTTTTTCGTTTGGTTTTTAAAATTGGTTATTTTTTCCTCTTTTTTGTTTTAGTTTTATTTGTGCAGGTTTTTTACATTGCTTCCCCATCTCCTCCACCCTCCCATAATTTTGGAATACAGGATGGTTGACAGCTCTTCTCTGGTTTTATTCTTTTTCCAAATATCTCGTTAGATACTGTGGTGTGTAGCTTAGGGTTTGTTTTTTGCCTCCATTTGAGGTAACTAAGGTGTTGGAGTAGGAATAGGTGAGTACTCAGGGTCACAGCAGTGAAAAATTAATGGAACAAGAGGGAAAAGGCTTGGAAAGGTTGCTGTACCTGCAGCTCTAAGCTGTCATGTACTTTAAAACACCAGAGGCCCCTATTTCTAACTGAACAAGATTTGGAAGTGTCAGCCATAGAAATCTAGGCAAATGGCACTGTCAGGAACTCTTACAACTTGATAAAAGCTTTGCCATCCTTATAGTAGCAGAGATCCTGAATTTCTTTCCTTAGACTAGAAGAGCATGAATATGACCTTGCTGATCGAATTTAATCACAGCCCTGGAATCAGCTTGTGTGTTTATGTTCTTAATGATGTAAATACAGAGCAGACAAGTAAGATACTGGGGTTTTATTGTTTGAGGCTTTTAGCTTGCAGAAGTTAGTAGTTGGTCCATTTCCTTAAATAACAAATCAATTTTCTGTTGATGATCTTGGTTTAGATAAAACATTGCAGCATTAGCAAAGGAATAGCCAAGCTTTTAATATAATACTGTGCAATTAGGTAAGAAAAATTTTACTTTTCTGTTACAGCTAATTTGAATACTGTTGAATAATTATTGTGATTTTTAGAGGGACACATTAGGCCTTCAATAATAAGAAAAAATAATGCAAAGTTGCATTATTGCACGACTTGTTCAGTGTGCATTGTGGTATCAAAGCAAGAATCTTAGCCTGTAATAGTTCATTCCCTTGCAATGACAGAAGAATTGATAGTCACAGTTCTTCAATTAAGCCATAGGGGTGTCAGTCTGTGTTCAGTGATGTGTATTCACAACTGGTTTGTCCACTTGGGTGTGGGCCTGATATTTCTGAGTCTGAAAGGTTTTCAGACACAGAAATACCAGGCCCACACTTGGGTTTCTGTATATTAACACAAATGTAGTGTTTTGCTTTGGAATTTATACCTAGGATTGTTTTAAGTTAAATGTTAATTGCTAAAAATAACCATACAACTACTTCCTCCTCAACTTAAAATTTTTGCCACATTAAGTATTGTCAGCTCAGAAAATTGGGTAGCAAGTCTGTTGTGAGGCAATGTAGACAAGTTTGGGTTTAAAAAAAAACTCTTAACATCCCAGAAATCAAAAGTGTCTGAACAAGAACTTAACCCTAGTCAGGAGTGACCAGCATATGAAGAGTGCATTCAAGTATTTGTGCCACACAGTTAAGCATTTTTTCCTAACAAGTAATTGCATGTATTTAGTTGTTGTAACAGAGTGAATGTTGGTTTAGTACATCGCTGTGTTAAATTGAAATAGTAACAAGTGATTTTTTTGTATACTCTAGACTTTCATAGCCAGTGAAAGAACATTTTTCAGATGTGCTTAACAAGGTAGCAATGTCAACACACACTCTAAAAATGGGAAATGCATTGCAGAAATGAGTGTGGGGTTTGTTTTTTTTAATGTATCAGTGGAAGTGACTTCCTAAATGGTTGTTGACTCTATACAGTAAGAGCTGTGAAGAGAATCAACAGTTAAGCATAATATTTTTGTGCTTTTTGGTAAAGTTGTCATCCTTCCCCAAGCTGACACAGTGGCTTGAGTGATGGTATCGTGCCTGGGAATGCTAACCAACTAATGTTGATTTAGAAGCTCCTAGGTGCTGCTGGTTGTTATACCCCTCTCCCAGCGTCACTGTAGAGACCAGGGCTTGGGGATGCATCTGAGCTGCATCAGTTCAGTGTCTTTAGCCTGAAGTGCAGCTGGTGTTGATGGACACTTGCAGCTGCTTCCAGGGCTTGGCTTGCTGGTCCAGCCAGTGGTTAACAGGCAAGAAAGGAGGGGGAGGGTGGGAGAAATATTAAAGCCTAACCCACTGCAGCTGTTTAAGTGAGTGCATGTCAAAAGCTCTTAAAAATGTGAGCCACTGAAGTGGGTGGTGTGCTGGTGGTTTTCCCACACCTCTTGCCCTACAGTGACCAGGAGGAATGTCCTCTGTATGGAGTGCTTCCTAGGATCAAAGCTGAGGCCTGAAGTATGTGATGTGCCCTGTAGCTGTTCTGTCACTTCTTTGTCACCAAAGACCACAGTCAGGACTGAGTACTTAATGGGTGACCAGAGGGAGCTAAAGCAGATAGGGCAAAACTCATTTAGTAAGTGGGATTATAAATGCTCCTCAGCCTGCTCCTAGATACCTTGTGCGGTCACAAATTGTTAGACAGTTATGCCAGAGGCAGAACGAACAGTTTTGTGGTCAAGGCACACTGCTATAAACTTCCTGTTTGTCTTGATCCTCTGTTCTGTGTCCCCTTATCCCCTGATCATGCCTTTCCCCCTCCGAGCCTGTTTTACCAGCTCTCTGGGGCGGCAGGGAATGTTGTGTGCCCTGCCTGTACTACAACAGGGCTCTTGTGATCACTCAGGGTTGTGTTCCCACCTGACACCATGGGGCAAATCCTACTGTCCAGCCAGAAGGTGAGCCTGGTAAGGAGGGGAGTGTTTGTGAGAAAGGGAAGTGTCACCTGCACAAACACATACAACTGGGAAGCAAAAATTGCATGTGTGGTGGCAGCTGTGACACTGCCGGTGACAGCAATGGGATGGGACAGCATGCAGGACTGGGGTGCTGTGGAGAACAGGTGCAGGTTCTTGAGGACAGGGAGCAAAGGGACGATTGAGAGAGTTTCACTACTGCAAGTGAAGGAGCAGCTTGAATCTATGGGGTTCTTCTATGGAACAGAAGACAGGCAGGTAGGAAGCCTGTGGATCATGACCTGTCATAGATGAGTAAAAGGGGTATCAAACTGGGAGTTTCTTACAGATCACCTGATGGTGAGAAGGAAACAGGAACAAGTCTTTAGAAAATTTGAGGAAGTCTCTGTCTCACAATCTGTGGTTCCTTTGCGTGACTTGAAGGTCTTTAACATCTGCTGGAAGAGTGATATGGTTGAAAACAAATTAGCCAGGGCTTTTTTTGAGGGTATCAGATTTAGCTTCTTGATACAGGCCCTGGAAGGCTCAAGCAGATGTGACATCTGATTGCATCTGCTATTCATAAAGTAGGCAGATGTGATTGAGAGAGTGATAATGGCAGCCTTGGCTGTAGCCACCATAAAATAGAGGAGTTCAAGGTCATTAGGGGCATGAGAAACACAAGGAAGCAGAGTGACAGACTCTGGGCTTCAGGAAGGCAGGACTCAGCTTATTCAGGCAACTGGTACCATGAAATACTGAGGCTTTAAAACACATTAGGGTCCATGAAAGCTAGACAGGTCTTGAAGGCCAATCCCTTTGAAGTGCAGGAGCAGTCCTTACACAGAAAACAAAAGTATGTATTGGAAGCACATGATAGAACAGGCTGGGCAGGAAAAACAATAGAACTCCAATGCAGAAAGGAGGAGGAAGCAGTAAAAGAGGAATTTAGAAACATTGTCCAAGGGCTGGGGTTACAAAAGCTCAGCTGGTGTTGGTGTGTACGAGGGGTAAAAAGGACTGCAGATGAATTCTTACCACTTATGTTCATAGGAAAAGGTTGAATGAGGAAAGTGTGGATCTGCTGCTGAGTGGGACAGGGAATACATAAGGCTGTGGTAATTGAGCCTTGTGTGCTTCAGTTTTCATCAATGAGATCTGAGAAGCCTCTGAACTTAGTGAAGGAGTTCTAGGAGGGCAAGAAACCTTTCTTGGGCCAAGGAGTGTCATGGATTACTTGAGAGCTCAACAAACCCAGGGAGACCCCTCTCCACCTCTTGAGGTTTTCAAGATCCAACTGGATAAAGACCTGAGCAAACTGATCCAACGGCTGACTCTGCTTTCAGCAGGAGGCTGAACCTAACCTCTGAAGGCTCCTTCTAGCATGAGCAGGTCTGTGGTCCTGAATAATGCGTGCTGGGGGGTTGTCCCCAACCATTTAGCTCACTTTTTGAATTTTGAAGTGAAGCTGTTCTATGTAATCACCTCAGATTCCAGAACCCAGTAGGATGCTGAGGATGCCTCAATGTGGAGCCTTTCCACTTGTCAATAAAAGATTGCTTGAAGCTGCCAGTAGCAGTGATTCTGCAGAAATCTCATCTGATGGGGGCAGTCCCAGTGTGAGGAGGGGAGTGCTGCCCCCCTGCTGCCTCCCTGTACTCTCCTTTGAGTCTCACCTGTGTGGTGCTGTAGTCATCTTCCTTCTTCTGCTGAACTTCTGTTCCCCTGTATTGCTGAGAAGTTTCTGATTTAGTGCAAAGGAACATGTCTCAATGATGAATGGGGTTGGTACTGATAGTCTGCTTGTAAAATGCTTTGGGAGTCTTCCCAGTGAGAGGCTCTGTAGCGGGAAGTGAGAAGCTGAAGTGTGAATCATTGTTATGCCTTCTCTTGCCAAGCTTCCCAGGCTGAGGCCATGAGGCTTAAATTCCAAGTTGTTCCGGTTTTTCTCAATGGGCTTGTGAAGAACTTTTCCCTTACTATTTTTTTTTGTGTGAGTAACTATGAAGAAGTTATACATATCAGGCTAGTTAATGAACTGTCCTAATTACAATATAGTTTCTAGAAGCTACTTTTATATTGCAGGACCTTTAAAGACCTTTTGTAGAATTGTGTATTAATGAGGAACTCTCCCACCCACCAAGGGAAGGATGGAAGAGGGAGAATGGGGTCAGGTCTCCTTTGGGACTACAGCATTCTTGCCTTCATGCAATGAAAAAACTTAATTTTGAGTGTATTTTCCTTGTGCCACTCTTTCTTCCCATTCTGAATTGCTGACTCGTTTTTCTTTTGGAATGTTGTTCAGCTGTCTGTGGTGTTAATTCTATTACTGTTTCCTGATAATTTTGAAAGCATTGTGTTTGTTAATATATTTTTAAATCTTTCTTTCCTCATGTGTGTAATTATAGTCTTGGGAATTTTCTTCCAGCCTTCTGCTAATGTCTTTAATATTTGTTTTATTCTTAAAAAATTCATAACGGATGTATTTCCTGGTTTTGAAGTCTGTAGTAGGAAGAAAGGAATCACAGTTTTCCCATCTCAGTGATAGCCTGAAGCAGGATGTGTGGCATACAACAGACTTTCACCAGGAGGAGGAAATTAACTGGCTACAAATTAGGGAAAGTTCATGAGAAGTCATTACTCTTCATTTATTTCTAAGTGAAGCCTTGAATCTCTAGGCAAAAGACAAATTATACAGTAAATGGAGTCCCCCTGCATATGAATGTGCAGTGTTTAGATATCTGTGTTGACTTGTGACCATAGTAAGATTATGCAGCTTCATATATTAACTGTGTTATCATTGAGCACTGTCCCTTCTCCTTCTCTCTTTNTGTTTTAATGCTATTAAATGAAGTACTGATGAATGTTTCCATGGCCAGATTCTGCATGTTTCCAGGTGGTGTATGGTGGGAGTGTCCATAATTTACCCAGATATGTCCTGTCAGCTATTTTTGTCCTTATTCTTTTCAGTGCCTGGAAAAGTGAGATAAAGCAGCTTATCTTCTTTGAGACCTGTGCCACATTCAGAGCGGCTTCAGAAAGGAAAACGAACCTTCAACAATTTTTCTGAAGTTAATGTAGACTAATAACAAAAAAAACATGGTCAGAAGAGTTACTGCTAATAAGGCTTGAAATATGCATTACTCTGAAGAATCTGCAGGCCAGTGGAGGAAGGGAAAAGGTGAAACCTCTAAGATGGCCTAGTACTTTAGAGAAAAAATGCTTTATTTTTAAGTAAACTTTGGTTGCAATATTTCTTTGCATAGTTTACTAATTCTGTGATGCAGAGTGCCTCTAGGCAATGCATTGAAATCTGCATGATTAAAAAAGTCTGCTTCAGCTGTTATTTTCCTCATTGGGGACACCTCCCCTCCCCTTTTGAATCACTTTGGAGTTTAGTATAGCATTGAATTCAGTGTAGTGTTTCAGCATAGTAAATGCTTACTATAACAGTGCTGTTCTTTTTAAATTTATGCTATTTCATTGTCAGTAGCATAGAATTTATCCATGGGATGCTACAGGTGAGATAATTAGCTTAGCTTGAAGGCATTATTCTCTGTTGCATTACATTTGTTTTGACAGGTGACATATGCAAAATAGCTCTTCAAATGTAGGAGATTCATATTTTAAAAATTGCTTTTGTCCACTTCCTGGCTGCATGTTTTTTTCCCAACTTCTTATTCAAATTCCATTTAGAGTATGTTTTTTGATGCCTTCATCCTTTCTTGTGACTTTTTGTGCCTAATTCCTCACTTGTAAAAATGTACTAATATTTCCTCTTCCTTCCTTTGTATGTTTCCTCCTTTGTGCTGTGTTGCCTATTTTTGTATTGACAATCCAAAGTAGCTCCCCAGATTAGATTTTGTGTTTCTTATTACCTGGGAACAAAATGGGTACTGTTCTAATGGATTCTACTTAAATGATGGTTGAATATGAATTCCAGTATTTTTCCAAAAGCGGCAGGGTTCCATCAAAGATCCAAAAAGGAAGGGTTTGCAGTGAGAATAGTTTCCTGAACCATTCAATTTTAATAATAGTAAAGGGATGGTATACAGACCTTAATGTGTATATGGCTTGCTAAATTTTTGTGCTGCCCTGTTAGTAGTATTAGGAAAAAGGCCATTTTACTGGTGACATATGGTCTGTAGAAATGTCTATATGCAGACTAGAAGATTCCATGGAGATCTTACTCGAGGTGAATGAAAGTTTTTTTTAGCAGTAATACTTCTGTTTGAGACTCTTTGTTTCGTTTGCTCTGTGCTTAGCATACAGAAGTGAGAGGAGGTTGGCTTCTTGAGGTTGTGTTCCTCCTCTGCCCTGTATCATCAGGCATAAACTCCTGACATCTCCATGGGAAATCCTGGAGAGCAGTTGGGAATGCCCAGATGAAGCCAGCTGATGCTCCTATTGATTTGCTTCCCAGTACCTGGCTCCTTTAAAAGTGAAGTATGCCTGCTAAATGTGAGAAAGAATGCATTCCTGTAGCCATGTTTTCAGCTGGAAGGAACATTACAAGAGTAAAATCTCAAAAAATCTCTTGCTCGTAGAATTTGGCCTGTCAATGCTTATAAATGAGATGCACTGGGAAAGCTGTTGCCAGATTCACATTGAATGCTTCCAGTCTGAGGGATTATAATGTACACAATTATCTCAACTGAAGTTATGGACTGTTTTGGTCTTGATTTTGTGATTTTTTTTTTTTTCTACGGGGGTGATGGTGGTGTAAATTAATATAGCAAAATTATGCAATCAAAATGCATAATGTGCATTCTCTTACTGCTTGATGAAACAGGGCTTGTTAATGAAAAACCTGAACTGTTAAAAGAAGTGTGGGTTTTCATATGTACGCACACATTTTTTTTAAAAAATTGAGAACATGATGCTTGTGTTCATTGATTTCCAGCCTTTGCTATCTAACAGGCTTCTGGTGGAACAAGTGACACACTGAATAATATTACACGCATGCCTTCATTTTTAACTCTTCTAACATCCTGTGGCCCAACACAATGTGAGCATCTCATATAAGGCTTGTATTCTAGCACATGTGGGCAGGCTGTCACGGTGTTTGGTTGTGAAGTGGATGTGGAGTTGCCAGGGTGCCAGTTTCACATTTAGCTCAGACACACAGTGAAGCACCTGTCCCAAGGGCTTTGTTCCTTCCCTCATATTAGTTTTATTAGTTTATATATTTTTGACTTTTAACTATTACGGGATTAGAAGCCATAAGATGTTTGATAGTGGAAACCATGTTGTTGTCTTCCTAGGGAGTGTCCTGACCTGATAAACCATAGTGTTTTTCCCTGGCTGAGTTAATCCTGGGTGCCATTCTGTAAAGGGGCATAATACAAAAAAGTGCTGTTCTGATGTATTTTGTAGATCTGATGTCTCTAAGGGAGGGGGGGACTGTGGGCTTGAGGAGCTGATGTGGCCACAAGTGGCCCATGGAGGACACTTAGCATTTCTCCTTGTCAGTGGGACTGGTGTTTGTTGGTTTGTTTGTTTGTTTTTGTTTGGGTTTTAGATCTTGGTTTTGGTTTTGTTTTGGGATTGTTTTTAGTGAAAATAATTCAAGTTGCTTCCATATGGTTCCTGGAGCTCCAGGTATGGCCTGCCAACATGTGTTGAATGGCTTGCCCCTGGTGAGATTCTATCTTGTCCTTTGCTACTCCTGGCCACAGGCTCCCACAGCTTCCCTTTGCCTGGGGCTCCTCATGCTCTCTCTCCTAGCCACCTTGTGGTGGGAAATGTGTGAAAAAGAAAAAAAGGAGGTCTTCTTGGTGTGTGGGGGCTAATGGAGAAAGTACACCTGTCCAGGCACAGTAGGTGGCAGGCACGTGGGACACATCAGACCTTTTAATTCTGCCAAGCTTCATTTGAGATACACAGGCCCACCCTTTGGGAATTTCTAAAGTGTTTTTCCAGTGTCTTGGCTGAAGGAACTTGTGCAAAGCATTCAAGCAATCCTGTGAGTCAGACAGAGAATTTGGTCATAGCCTTTCCTGGGATCTGGAGGTGAATAATCAACAGCTAAACCCTCTTGAAATGTTTTTCTTTGATAAGAGCAAGAGCTCAGCTTGGCAGAGATGTTGAACAGACACAGAGGGTATTTCTGGTGGGATGGCTGTGAGATGAGGAAGGTTGACTGGAAAGGATGCAAATACACAAGTGACAGAGGTCAAAACCTGACACATACTGCACTCTATTTGTTTTGTATTCACAGCATGTAGCACTGACTAGCTGTTTCAGGCCACATTAATTTTTCTTCCTTCCTCTGAGGTAGCTCACAACTTTTGATATTACTGTACACATCAACCACTTGTCAGTAATTTCTGCAGAGGGATGTCATCAGTGCCTGTGTTCTGTGCCATAGTGCTGTTCCCCAGGGCTCAGTATTGAGGTCAGTCCTGTTTAATATCTTTATTGATGGTCTTGACAAGGGCACCCTTAGCCAGTTTGTAGATGGCAACAAACTGGACAGGAATGTTGACCTTGCAAGGTAGGAAAGCTCTTCTTCAGAGGAATCTGGAGGAGCTGGATTGATGGCTCAAGGCCAGTTGTATGAGGCTCAGTAATGTGAAGTGCTGAGTCCTGCACCTGGTTCAGAAGAAGCTCTTGCAGTGCTAAAGGCTGAGGGAATGTGGCTGGAGAGGTGGCCAGTAGAAAAGGACCCAATAGCTGCCAATATGTGCCCAGGTGGCCAAGCAGGCCAATGGCATCCTGGCCTGTATCAGGAGTAGTGTGACCAGCAGAAGCACTCCCTACTACATCCCCCTGTACTTGGAGCTGGTGAGGCCACACCTAGAATTTTGCATTTAATTTTGGGCCACTCACTTCAAGAAAGACATTGAGGTGCTGGAGCCATCTAGGGAAGGGCAAGGGAGCTGGTGAAGAGTCTGAATCACAAATTATATGACAAACAGGTGAGGGAGCTGGGCTTGCTTCACTTGGAGAAAAGGAGGCTCAGGTGGACCTTGTATTCTCTACAACTATCTGAAAAAAGACTCTAGGGAGGTGGGGATTGGTCTCTTCTAAGGGACAAGTGACAGGACAAGAGGAAATGTCTTCAAGTTGTGTCAGGAAAGGTTTTGATTGGATATTGGGAAAAAATTCTTCATAGAAGCAGTAATGACATTTGGACCAGACTTCCCAGGGCAGTGTTTGTGTCACCACCTCTGGAGGTATTTAAAACATGTACAGATATGGCACTTGGGGACATAGTTTAATGGGGAACTTGGCACTGTTAGGTTAACACTTGTATTTGATGATCTTAAATGTCCTTTCCAACCTAAAGGAGTGTATGATTCTATAAAAATTTAGAGAAATGAGAATAAGAGAGGAAATGAGTGTTTCCAGTTCAACCAAGGAAATGTTCCTTTTCCTTTATGGCATTAAAGAAAAGTAAAAATATCTTGCAATGCTCAGTTTTTCTTTTATCTGTTACACAAGGACCTGCTTACTCAATGTTGGCTTTTTTTTCCTCCCAGGGTTTAACAGCTCTGTCAGGCTTTTTGGCTGTGTGTCAGTATAGTGGCTTGTAGATGCAAATGGTATCAGGCTTTATAGGTGCAGGAGACACAGTAGCATTAATGCAACATTGCTGTAAACACCAACAGGGCTTTATCTATGTCTCCTTTTAATGATTTTTCTTGAATATGGCTTGCTTTAAAATAGCAGTTCAGGTCCCCTGTGTGAGTTTTGACACTGGTGCTCAGCTGAAGAAATATATTATCTTTCAATAGCAAGGGTTTTGAGGAGAGTAAAATGCCAGCAGAATAAATAAGTATATATTGAAGAAAACAAGCAAACAACCTGCCCTTTCACATGGTGAAAGATGCAACCCAGGAAAAAAGCAGGTTTAAAACATGGGTAGGAAGGGAAAACCAAGCCAGTTTAAACGTGTGGCTTTGGTTTGATGCGTGGCTTCCTTTCCCTCCTCCCACTATGATTTGTTGTCTTCCAACGTTAACCAGCATAGTGAATGTTGTGTTCTGTAAGTCCTGCTCCTGCCCTTGCACTCCTGCTGATGCCCCTGCTGAGCTCAGTGCTGACAGCTGGGGAAAATTCAGTGTGATTTGGAGTTGGGAAGTGCTGTATCAGCACATGGGAGATTAAGGTTTTTAGTAGATTTTTTTCTTGCTTGTAGAGGGGAATTAGTGAGCTCCCAAATTCACTGGATTTATTGGAAATCTGTGCCTGCTGAATGTATTTATTCCCCCATGTTGCTGGCTGTACTCTTGACAGGTGCTGAGAGGAGATTTATGGAAACAGCAAATATTTGCTAGAGTGGCTGAAATATCTGAGGATTATTTAGATGTGACTCTTTATCATCATCTCAGTTCTAGTTCAATAATTTAAATGCATAGGCTTGAGTCTTTGGAAATTTTTAATCTACTTCTCTGTTGAATTTTATACAGGTTTCATGACTAAATCCTACTACCAATGGACCAGTACAGAGCTGATACACAGACTTTGAGTGTAACTTTTTTTTCTGGTTTTTGGTTTTGATGAAGTAATATTACAGGGAGAGCAGAACACGTCAACAGAAGGGTGCTGCTCCTTACAGTAGAAAAATGTGGGTTGTGTTTCCCCAGCTCAAAGGAATCCTGGAAAAACACCTGAAACTTTTCTCTATTAGTTCCTCTGTTCATATTTCTACAGGACTGCCTTTGGCAGAATTTAATTTTTTTTTTAAATATTCTGGTAGAGAAGGTGGATAGCACCAGTTCTTAGAGGACATACAAGATGATGAGAAAATAAAAGGAAAAGAGATAAGTCCTTCCAGATGCTCAGGACCAAAATTTTAGAAGGAAACAATAAAAACAAATAATTCCCTCAGATTTCCAGTGAAATACATAGAAATGAATATCACCTTTGCAGTTATTTGAGATGCTGACAAAAACATGCTGTCATGCACCAAGCCCAGAAGAAAGGTTCAGAACTGGTGCCCTGTATGAAAAATTCTAAGTCTATGGTTATTCTTGTCTCTTCACAAGTTCTCTTACCTTCATCACTTTGCCTGACCTTAATTTTGACTGTTCAGGGAAGTGGGCAGTTGCTGAGGTAGCAAGGCCCAGAACTGGTAAAACCATCTTTACAATTTGCCTGTAGTAATCAGCAGAGCACTGAGGTTGTTTGTGGCTTGGTGCCACCTGTCCTTGTTTTTTCTTAGTACAAGAACAGCTGCTTCTGCAGCTGCTTGGTCTATCTTGCACCCCTGGCAGGGCTAGAGTTTATCAGAACCAAGTAGCTGAGCTTCGTCTGGTTAAGATGATACCTGCTGGATCATGGGAGATTAGGCAGAGAAATTACAAATTTCTTCTGATTTGTTTGGCATTTTCTTCTCCCTCCCCACAAGTTTTCCATCTACAAGCCCACTGCTTAGGGCATTGTCTTGTGAAGTTCTCCAAAGCCAGAAGGCCTGTTAGTTTGTCTTCCTAGCCCTTCCTCAGTGAACAGGCTAAGCTGATTTTGCTTCCTTACAAGCCTTGACACAGTTGTCAGCTCCTGCCATTTGATCTAGCATTACCATGCTCCATCTGGGGCTGCTAATCATGATTTCCACAGGAGCTGATGCTATTTTAAAATACACTGTTTATTTCCAAGTGTGGTTTTGGGGTTTTTTTTGACTGTCTACTTCTAAGTGCCATTCAAGATAGGTTTTGGCATTGTTCTCCCTCTCCTTTGCTGCTCTTACTGCAAGATGGTTTCAGTGTCTTGAGAGCCCATTTCAGTTGGAGGTAGTACATCTTTGTGAATGTCATATCCTTGAATTTATTATTTTTTACCTTAGGCTTGGGGAGACCAGATATCTATTGACCTTCATGGCCTGTTTCAAAGCCTGCTGCCTGGAGTGTGTCTGAGGCTGCGTTTCTGGGAGCACCAGTCACACAGGTTCAGTTGATGCATGGATGTGTCTTTGCAGTAATTTTTAAATATACACCTTGGTCATGGCAGGTATGCTCCTAGGCCCTGAAGGAACAAAGCTCTGTAGATGACTATACTTCAAAATATTTTTGATTGACTGATTGCTAAGTTATTATTCTAGGAAAACCTGAAAATATCAAATCCAATCATAAATTAGTAGAATGAGATATGATTTAATGAGAAGCCACAAACCTGAAAAGTTGACTGACACCCACAGCAACATTGGACTTTAATGTCAGTTTTGTATTCACATAAAAACATTTAAAGGCATTAAAGAAATGAGATGTGTTCTTGTTTTCAATTAGGATATTGTATTTCTCCAGCTTCCACGTTATCTTCAAGTTCAACAACAAGTTTCCATTTTAATACTTGGGAAGTTTGAGTTGCCATACATATTGAATATGTAAATATATGTCTTTATTTTGGGGCCTGATGACCTGACCAAACTAGCATGGACAAAAATACTCTTCTTTTGCTAAAAAAGATATTCCATATTAACTTTTTCTAGCAGGCAGTCATATTTGTGTTGTTCTGTGTCATCTGTTGTTGAGTAAGGATTACAGAAATGGTTTGGTTAGTAACAAAGAACTGTAACAATTCACATCCCCAACACCATCGGCACTCCCCCCAGTATATATATGTACATATTTAGAGAGCTTAGTAAAGCAAAAGTTTTCTATAGAATGTGTTTTTGCACATGGCTGTGGGAGATAGGTAGAGGATGAAATGGGTATGGTTGTAAATCTGCTTTTTCTAGCAAAGTATTGTGTTTTGGGTGTGAGGGGAGTGAAGTGTGAAGAGAAATGCTATGAGTACTGCAAGTATAATAAAATAGAGAGAAAAGTAGAAAAAGCTATTGCTCCAAAGGGGCTACTAGTGCATCTATATTTCCCTTATTTCATAGCTCACTGTGAAGAAGGGACATTATAACTTATGTTTATGGAAAAATCTATCTAGAGTAACTTTCTCTGGGCCCCGTGGCCTCATGCTTGGCAGGAAGTGTGTGGGAGAAGATGCAGCAGATTGTTTTGCTCAGAGGAGTAGCCAGAGCCCACTGTGAGCATCAGAAATACTCTGGCAGTCACCACACTGAGCCTCTGGAGGCTTTCAGCTCAACTGCCTCGGCCTGTGTCATTTGTGTGATGACAGAAATGGCCAGGCAGTGGTTGTCTTTCACCTTTCCCCTTTGCTCCTGAAACTGTCTGTCATTTAGAGCACTTCAGTCTGCTTCACTCAGCTCTGTGAGAGACTTCAGTGCAGTGCAACTGGACTTCCCTTTCTCCTCACCCAATGAGAGAAAAGGTGCATCTAGAGTAATTGCTCTAGTTGAGTTGGTAGGCTCTGTAGATGTAAATCTAAATTACTCTGGGCTGGAAGCAGCTGAGGAGGGGATGTCTCCCACCCAGTTGTGCTGTCCCTGTGCCTGGCTGCCAGCACTCCCAAATCAGTGAGCAGCCACAGTGAAATTCTAGAAGTCGTCCTCGTACGCGTGGCAAACTCATTTTGGGTTGCCTGGGCTGAGTTCCTTTTGGCTGAGCTTCTGTCCTCTTTTACAGTTTCAACACTTCATAGCCCTGAGACATTGCCTTCTTCCTAATTAATCTTTTCATTCTTTGTAGAGTCTGGACTTCCTCTCAATATCCTGTTTGATGTGTTTATTCATCCGGGCAAGCTTCCAATCTTTCCTTACGATTTTTTCCCTTCCTGCTTGGAATGGGAATGTGAATTACATTTGCCTTTTTCAAGTGAGGTATTTCTGTGTTTAAGCTGAAGTGTTTGAGGACAGCCTTAATAATTTCCTTGGTTTCTCAAAATTTACCATTCTGAGATCCTAAAGTCCGCATTGCATTTGCTTTTGTCTATTTGATCTTTGTCACTAAATTGACATATGCGGCAACTTTTACAGTTAACTTTTCTATCCAGTCTTTGCTTTTCACTAAAGCAGTGGCTAGAATAGGTTTATCTCATTTTTTTCCTTCTTAATGAAAATAGCCTCCTCAATAATAGGGGGGAAACAGCTCTCAAACTTTTTTTTTGGGGGGCATTTGTCAAACAAGGTAAAAGAAGCAGCATATGGTAGTGTTAGAAAGGGAAAAAGAATTTGCTCCAAATTGAAGTTGACATTGGTGAAATTCTGTTTGTATGTCATGCCCATATGACCTTACTAGTTGTAGCAGGCCTGGAATCACTCAATATTAAGACTCTACAGGTTAGCCAAGCCCTCTGTGTACTTGGTCTGTGGCCTTTTGGTGCATGCATTATAGGGATCTTCCAAACAGTTTCCACCAGCCCTTTGCATTCAAAGCTGGTAGCCTGCCTGAGGAGTAGTGAATACCCTTGGCAATTTCTAGGCTGAAAAGTCAGAACAAAAGGTGGAGAGAAACATTGTGATAGAGATAGGACCTGTAGAATAGTTTTTGTGCTTTCTTGATGTGTGGGAGTTTCCATGTGTGTGAGAGTTATCCATGTCCTAAATAAATACATTAGTTTTTAGGAAAACAAGAATCCCATATTATTTTAACCTAGTAATTTTAGGGCTAAGCTTGATACACTGACACCACTGGAAATGGAATGCATGTGGCTTTCATCTGGGACATAGTGGCTTGTAAATAAAAGCCTAACCAAAAACTGTGCCAACTTTTTCCCAGTGTCTGGGTTTTTTTCACTGCATATTCATTCAAGCCTGAGAACACCTCTCCTTGGTGAAGATGTTTGCTCTGTGCCCATCACATAGATTTACCTAAGCATAGTGAAAGAGCACAATAAAAGACTGTGTAAAATCAGTAAGAGGAATAGTATTAAGTGCACAAAACTGAAAATGCAAAAAGGCTGAATGTTTAGAAATTTTAGAAATTTGGCCCACAACATGCACCAGAAATGTCTTGTGTGAGTTTTGTCCCCTTGCTTTCCTTGGAGATGTAGAACTCCTGTGAGGAAAACCTGCTCTTGCTCCTTACATTTCATTCCTTTCCATTACTGAAATAAATCCAAGTTCTCATAGTTCACATGAAATGGATGCAGTCCAGGGAGACCATTGCCCTGTTCTCATTATTAATCTAGAAGGTTTCATACTTGCAGCCTGTCGCTGTGCTGTGAAGAATACAGAGAGGGCAGAGGCGTCTGCCTGGGGGCTGGGGGAGAGGTGGAATTTCTCCCCAGTACCCAGAAGGCTCTTCACGGGTGATTGCATGTGGTTTTGAGCATGAGCTAGTGCAGAGCCAGCCCAGCCCGAGCCGTTCTCATGGGGAATCCATGTGGGAAGGAGAGGCTGGGCTGGATCTGCCGTGAGACATCCCGCTGAGCTCTGCCGCTTCCATCACCAGTCCCTGACCCGGTGGGGAATTCCAGTTGCAAGTGATGAGACCTTACCCAAAACTGAGTCACACTCTATTTAAATTAAAATAAATATTTAGCGAGTGTTTTTCTTTAGGACCCTCTTGTGTGAGACTTATTAAATGTCAGTGTTTTGCTGGAGTGCAAACACAGCTGTAATTAGAAAGGATGTTTTTGCTTAAAGCTGTATGCCATCACTGACTGGGGTTTGTAACTCCATTACTAATGCTGTTCCCAGTGACCTGGCCTGAAGATTCCTAAACCACAATCCCACAGCTTGCTTCAGGTCTGCAGGGAGCTGACACACCACGGCAGCTGCTCTCAGGCTTCTTGCCAGAAATCAAATCATGCAAAAAACCAGCTAAAACCACTCTGAATGCTTCCCCCACCATTTTCCCCTCTCTCCTGGCACCCCCATCCCTCCCCCAAGTAAGCAAGTGCTGTCTAACTCCTCTTACTTATCTGTGAGTGGGAGGAGAAACTCCCAAGGACATCAACATTTTGGAGAAGTGGTCTCTGGTAGCGCTTTCTGGAAGAGTCATAGCCACTTTTTTCCTTCTGATTTTTTAAAATAAATGATGATTTATATGTGTTGTTGGATTAATACTTCTACCCTTCAAGGATTGATAGCTAGGTGACTTCTGGTGTAGAAATTAACATTTCCGGTGGTCAAAATACATGGAATGTTCTGTATATGGAATCCATGCTTTGAGATACTGAAGATGGATGGTTTTACCTCCTGAAAAAGTTTACTATTTTATGAATCTGAGGTATTGCAGTTTTTGTTTTGTTTAGGTTTCTTTTTTTTCCTTTCAAATTCACATTAGGTAACCCAAAAGCTGAGTTGTGGCCATTTTTTTTTTTTTATTTTCTGAACTGCATATTTAATTTATATTAATTTTGTTGGTGTCTTTTGAATTTTCTTATTAATATTAATCTCTTAAGATTGAAGAGTGCTTTTTTTGCAAATAAAAGGTTAATTCTTTTTCTGTGACTGAGGAAAGGAGATTTTTGAATTGTGGGAATATTTATTTTTATCTTATCGACAAGGATGTTGGGATGAAACAAATGCTTCTTTAAAAGACAGCAGCTGGTTCCAGCCTCCAGGTTTGAAGTATTTTCAGTCTCATCTGCTTACAAGCAGCTGGAAGCAAGCCTATATGGGTTGCTTATTTAAGAGGTTAATGTACTTTCTATGGGGAATGCAGAACTGGATCTCACAGAAAGGAATATATTAATGTTGTCAGTGATGAGTTTTCATAAATTGGATTTGCACCAAAGGCCTTTGAAAAAGTGCTTTACTCTGAAAGTCATTTTGATCTTCTGCAAATAAAAATAACAAATGTTTGATCATAGCCAGATTGCAGTTGTAAATGGCAGTTTAGCTATTTCAAATTTGTCAGTTGACTTAGTTTTTTTAGATGAATTTGAAACAAATATCCCAATAAAAGGAAATTTTCAGGGGAGGAGAGTTATTTTACATTCTGGTTACTGGCAGGGGAAGGAATGCTTGTACATAGCCAGAATCTCACTGAAGGCCTTTCTTAATCATGGGGACTGTGTGTGTATATGTACAAATACTAGAATTTCCTATGCAACTTCTACCTAGCACCATGTAAGTCTAGCAGAAAAAAAAGATTTATTTTGAGAGATAACCAACCATTCAGTATCTTCATTGGGATGATGTGTGTTGTTCAGCTGATGTATTGCTTTGCAGAGAATATGTAGTGAGTGAGAAGGGATTATTTTCACTGGAATCATTCTTGTGATGGAGGGAAGATGAGGCAGCAGCAAACTGGGTCATGCTGAATCCCTCATTCTTTGTATAGAATTTGAAAAAATGGAAATACAGTGAGAAATGGACAAGTTTATCCTCTTTTTGCTATGTGCACATCCTGCATTTTAATAAAACTGGTAATTCTGTAGTAGTGTATCTTCCTTAAATTCTCAGCAGTTAGCATGTATTCAAGATGTTTCCTTTAGGAAAGTTTTCCTCTTTCCATATGCTAAGCAGGGAGCTGTGAGCAGCACTGTCTTAAAGGGAGAGAAATTCTGTTTCCAGAATGGCAGTGACAGACATTGTAGGGGAAAAAAGGTGACAGTAGGGTTTCCTCACACAGTGTAGTGCTTACTGTATGTTACAATGACCTGCTTAAGAAAAAAAAAAAAAACTTAATTAGTTGTAAAAAAAAAATCCTAAACATTGTGAAATATGGTTCAAGATATGCTTACGCTTAAGATGTTGATCAGACTTTCTTTTATTTTTCTAACAATTCTTTGAATATTATTTCTTACTTATTATGTGAATAAGTCCTGTCAGATGACATGTAGCACGGATTGAAGATTGCTGAAGGTATAAAATATTGTATCAATTTGCCTTTTTGAAAACCTAAATGCATCCCACAGCAAACTTCCTCTTGATGGTATTTTGAGCTTGTGGGTTTGAGTGGTCCCAGATTTATTCTGCAGCTACATTCTTGCCTGCTATCAGTGGATTCCAGGAGTCTGGGCCCTACCACTGTTAGCTGCTCGAGTCAGAGCACTGCAGCACATACACCTTTGGGCAATTTCCTACCTTTGGCTCATTTCACACCCAGAACCTTTTTACATGAGAAAACACGTGAGCCGTGATATATTTACTATATCATAAAGTTCTTCTCACACTTTAAGGAAATAACAGGGCTTGGATCAAATACTCATTGCCCTGATTTTCAAAATATCTTCTTTGACTGCAAGGTTCATTTCTGCAGAGCTGTTTCACATCGCCCCTTTCTCTTGCTTTTGGTGTGACCTGTATTGTGTGTGCATATGGCTCTGCTTCACTGCAGAAATGCTGCGTCTAGCAGCCTCTTTGTCCTCCTCTCCTCAAGAGCCTTGCTTTTCTGCACTTTAAGAGACCTTATAGACACTTCTGTTTGTGTATCCCTAGAGTATGATTTTCTAAAACAAGGAAAACCCAGCCCTAGGCTGCAGGTGCCACAGCAAGTGAGAGGAGATCGAAGGATTCCATATTGTGAAGAGATGCTGTCAAATCAGAAGGTATAGGAAAAGGAGAATGTTGTTAAGACCTCTCAGTCTAGGGTGATTTTTTTTTTTCCCCTCAGGACATGTCCTTTAATTTTTTGAAAAGGTTCAGAATACTTTAGGAGTGCAAATTGTTTCTAATCTTTCCTGTGTTATGTTGACAGTTTGTGAGCTGGGAGGGAGTGCTATAGGTGGACCACAGAGCTTCCACACGTTGATTTGTGTTTCTACTCTTTCTTTGTTTTTCCTTAAGAGTAAGGCAGAAATGTGCTTTGCAACTTTTATAGGAATGTGAAGGAAAAACAAAACAGCCAATATGAGACAGATATGTGCCCATCTGTCTTGGTCAGTGCTTGTTTCTTTCTTTTATGAGAATGCTTCACTATGAGGGTTATTTCAATGTCTCTGCCTTTGCAGTTAATGATTGGAATGAGTAATTAACTGTTGCATTATATCATAGCAGTGCACTTCTGAATGTTCTTTTAATTTTTTTTTTAAATACAGCTGTGGGTTGATAAATAAAAATGCTAAGAAATGAGTGTAAGACTACATGGGAGAGTTTGAAATATATAGAAGGTACAGGTTTTTGATAAGAAAAATCCTGAGAGTATGACTTTTTGAGTTTAAAGGATTTCCTAGGGTTGCATAACTTAGTAGTAAAAAGACATGAAACTGCACTTACATCTGGGTTTTCTTTAGAAATATCCTATACTATATAGAAGTAACTTCAAAATCCTTCAGAATGAATATTTCCTTGCAAACTGGGAATTAAAATGCTCTCAGAAATGTGAATGGATGGGAGATAAAAAGGGGCTGTAAAGTTGTAAATCATGACAAAATAGGAGCCAAATACAGTATTGATCATGATAAGTGGAAAGCTAATACCTTTTTAGCTCAGTCCATACCTTTTTTAGAGTGAAGATTTTCAAAGTTGTGGGGAGGCATAATGTGTTTCAAGACGGAAGGAAACATCCCTCTGGCACTGAATTGTCACATGTGCAACATTTGCAATTCTTTCCCATTTGCACGGGGGAGAGGTGGGGAATGGTGATTGGGGTGAGAGAGCCTTCCCAAAACATGTTCCTAAGATTCCACAAACTTGAGGCAGATTCTCCTCCGTGCTTGCTCTGGTGTTTCAACACCATGGTCCTGTGCAGCATGTGCTCTTGGTAACACAGCTTGATTATTCTTAGAAGGACTTGTCAGTCGCAGGTTGATGTCTCCAGGGAGTGTCTATTTAGGAGAGGTTTCAAAATTTAGGTTCCTACTGCCTATTTATCTGAGATATGTTTAATTTTTAGAATCCCTGTCTAAACAATAAAATGATTTTCTGCTTGTTTTGGTTTCACTCTGCTAAACTGATGAACACAGTCCCTCATTTGAAGTTGATTAATAAAGATATTGACATACTGTTTAGATTAAAGCAGCTTTATATTTCATTAGGAAAATATTACATAATGATTATATTTGGATCACATCTTCTTTTTCTTTTCTCTTGCTAGTATTATTCTGTGGTGGCCTTCAAACAAGGGATCCTGTTAGATTCTCACTGGGTGGCCCAAAAGCAGATTACAAAAGTTATAAAGATTCATGTTTGTTTTGGGTGGAGGCTTCAAAGGCTCACAGGCTTCCTTACACAAGGATGCAGTCAGGAAATGTGAAGTCAGGGAAAAAAAGATTCTGAATCTGTTTTCTGTAAAAATGGGGTTGTAAAGCCACTGTCCTTGCTCAGCCTCCATGGAAAGGCAGTGTAGTAATGGATTCTTTACACTCTAAGTCTTTGATGTTTGTGTTAGTTGCAGCTAATAAAGCTTCTTTCTTTTCTTTACATGTATGCATTAGTAATGCAAAATGCAGTGACATATTCATAAGGCAAATTGTAAACAGTTTGCTAAAGCTTAGCGACTTAATGCCTATAGTTTTGAGGTGCTGGATGATGGGATGTATTCCAGTCCATATGTTCTGCAGACTGCAATTAGTAAAACCCTCCTGCTGCTATGTGGGATAAAGTGTGAGTTAGGATTTAAAGCTGTATGCATTTTTTTTTTTTTCCTTTGATAAGTTACTGAAGGAATTACCTCATCAGTTCCTTTCAGTACTAAAGATAACTCTCTCATGTGGCTTGTCCAAGCTGGTCTGTATCTGGAGGCTTTCTGATATTGTTGTATATCACCCATGTTAGTAGTTTTATTAGGTGATGTTAAGATATGGCTGTTAGTAAGAGTTCTAGCATGATATTATGAATGTCTGCAGGAATCAAAGGTCTTTATATACCATGTCAGACTCTTAATGCTTAAATGACAGTGCACAGATATGAAGCAAGGATGGATGAAAATAAAAGGAAGAAATTATTTCTTGTCCTATTCAATTGACTCCTTTCATAAAGAAAAGAAGGAAATGCTTAGTATTAGCATGCAGTTGCTTATATGTGCTCTCGGAGGTATTATCTATATTTTCTAATATATCTATGTTTTCTTTGTATATCTAATACTCTTGGTCAAGAAAAATAATTTTGTCCTTGTGTTTACTAGCTGTAAATATTTTTCCCCCCGGAGGTTCTCACCCTTCCACCCCCTCTCCTTTCTTTTAGGAGTCTTCTACTTAATGAAGCTGCAGACAGGAAGTGATTGAGATTGTAGAATGGACACTGGCAATATGCATATGCATGAGAAGATGCTGTGAGATAGGGCTTTGAAAGAAAGTCACCATGGAGCAGTAATCCCACAGAGGAATGACTCAGGAGGATTCTGTGCACTTGAGTTGCTCCTTTGAAATTCTTACCCTTTGTCAATATTTGCCTATGTAGGCATTATTGGTTGGGTTATTTATGTTAATTAATAGGTTAAACTGTATCACTTTTGTGGTGAGGTACCTCTTTGTTTTACTGGGGAACTGAAGTTACAGAACACCAAAGTAATGTTTAGTTTGCCATTGGGGCATGCTGCAGAGGTGTCAAGGCTATTTTTCAGCTCCCTCTGTGTGAACCAAGACGTAGGGAGAAGAGAGGGGTCTTATTCCAACACTAGGACAGGACATAGCTAGGGATTCCTCTAGGTGAGGAGATGATGTCAACTGAGCTCGGTAATGGGATGAAGCCTAAAACTGACTTGGCCAAGGCTGCCTGGGCAGCCAGGAACAGGGCAGGCAGATGAGATGTCTCCCATTCTGCACAAATGACTATGTGACAGAAACTAACCAATCTAGGACATGTTAATTTAAAATAATGACTTGAAGTCACTCCTCCATTGATTTAATCAAACTGAAACTGAGGAGTGGCAGCAGATGCTGCAGTGTTACAAACTGCTCAGAAACAAAGCTGGTCCTGCACTTTGGCCACAACAACCTCCTGCAGCGCTACAGGTTGGGGATGGTGTGGCTGGGCAGTGGCTGGGCAGAAAGGGACCTGAGGTACTGGCTGACAGCAGCTGAACATGAGCCAGCAGTGTGCTCATGTGGCCGAGAAGTGACAATCAGGCCTGGATCAGGAATAGTATGGCCAGCAGGAGCACGGAGGTCATTCTTGCCCTGTTCTTGGCACTGGTGAGGCCACACCTTGAGTGATGTGTCCAGTTCTGGGCTCCTCAATTTAGGAAGGACGTTGAGATGCTGGAGTGTGTTCAAAGAAGAGAACAGAACTTTACCAGAATAAAGCTGGTAAAAGGTCTGGAGCACAAATCTGATGAGAAGCATCTGTGGGATCTGGGGGTGTTTAGCATGGAAAAAAGGAGGGTCAGGGGGGACCTTATTCATCTCTACAACTGCCTGAAAGGAGGGTGTAGCCAGGTGGGGGTCAGTCTCTTCTCCCAAGTAAAAAGTGACAGGACAAGAGGACACAGTGTAAAGTTGTGCCAGGGAAGGTTCAGGTTGGACATTAGGGAGAATTTCTCCACAGAAAGGGTGGTTTGGCATTGGAATGGGCTGCCAAGGAAGGTGGCAGAACCACTGTCCCCGAAAGTGTTTAAGACTGGATGCGGCACTATCTGATTCTGTGATTCTGTGGTTAACTGAATGTTGAACAGAACTACATGGGAAATATCAAGCAAACTTAATTTTCTTGGCAGTAGTTACCCTTGTTTTCCATTTCAGGAAGATCTAGGGCTCTGTGAAATATAACTAGAGATTGTCATTACAAGTCATTTTCCCAAGACCTCTTACACTCAGCATTGGCTCTTAAATTAACTCCAAAATCTCTAAAAATAGATATTACAGTGTGATTGTTGCAAGATTAATGTTATGGATTCTACAGATGTAAATTATTGTTCAGTTTGGGAAGGTTTGCATGTATAAATCTCTCATAAATACCTTCAAGCAAATATTAAAGGGGTGGAGGATACTCTGTTTTGGGTTTATATTGGAGCGCTTATTCCAAGAACTGACTTCAGTTGGACTCTAGTGGCAGAAAATGAAATCTGACACAATTTATACTTAAGATTGTTCTCAATCAAACTGGTTTTGGAATTCAGACTCAAATCTGAGAACTGTCCCAAGTTCATCGGTCTAGAGGTGTTCCATTAATTTAATGCATCCTTGCCACAACAAATTTGGAGATGAGCAGCCTTAAAAATGGAAGCTGTAACAACAATTACATGAGCAAAAATCAGCTTTATCACTGGTGTGGCACGTGTTCAGGCAGCCTTTCTTTCCTGCTGTCCTGCCTCAGAGCTGCTGCTGTGAACCTGAGAAAATTCTGATTGTTATTTACACTTAGGCATCTTAATGTTGCTGTGATGATACCCAGGGGCACTTGTCTGATTGTCTTTGCTGTATTATAGACTATGGTAATATGGTCATGTTGCTGTTTCTAGTTATTCACAGAGGTAACTGATGGCTATCTTAAAAAAAAAAAAAACCAACCAAAAACCAACCAAAAACCAAACCAGTAATTCTCCCTTCTGGATTTGTTATCAGTATAATTAAATTAAGTATATATTTTCTTAGATCTAATTTGAGTACAAATTTGCTTTCTGAATGTGAAGGTATTTTCTTTGTTCTAGAAATAGATTCTAAACCTTTTAGAGCAGGTGGTTAAAAGTGAGTCACCGTCTAAAGATATACAGACAGAAAAATAATAAAAAATATTTTTTGAAATTTTATTTCTTTTTTCTTGTAGTGCCTTTTTAGAAACTTGAATACAGTGTTTTCTTACCTATCAATGCTTTTTCATTTGTTTTTGTATCCAGACTCTAGAATCCATTTCTACTCTTTTTGTTAAAGTTAAAACTTTTTGTGTTTTCAGACTCATATGAATTTTCTCAGATCTGGGTTGTTCAACTATTTTGTAGTGAATGTTGCAACATCACTGAGTGGCTACAGGTATTCACATGAATTGTAACCAATAGAAAAAAAAATCATTGCTGCTGTATTTTGGAAAAAAAAGATTTCTGGGTGTATAGAATAGGTGTATGTAACAAGCTCTAGATTTTAAGTATGGTGAGAAGAATATAAAAGGAAATTGCCTGTATTTTTATGAGCATGACTCATAAGGGATATGTTTGCTATGGTTAATATCCAGTGAGTTTTGCCTTCCTGCAATACAGTGTCCTGTGCATGAAACTCCTTCATTTGGCTGATCTTTGGCCTTGTCTTGTCATTGGTTGATCTTCACTGTCTTTAGTCAGAGTTAGCTGTATTTTCCTTGTGCACACCGGGGTAAATAGTGCCCCAATGCACTCAGGCCAGATTCTCTCCATTTTATATCTGCACTGCCCCATGTCATGGACAAGGATGCTCTTAAACCCTGCCTGAACTCCAGTTTTTGGAACTAGCAGAAATCTGCCTGTTTGGTACGCACTTTGGCAAGCACATGGAAGCTGTACTTGCTGATTGCACTGTCAGTGATGACAATCTTGCAATCCCATCCCCCTGAACCTGAGTGTTTGTCACATGGTCACTATGCTTAGATGATTTCTGGATGCTCAGTCCTGAGGTGTGCTGGGCCATGGCATGCAGTGTGGGCATGCTTCCTGCTGTCTCAGGCAAGTAGGTGCAGACAAAAGTGGGATCTCAGGAGAAGCACAACTGGGAAAGTGCAAGAGGGATTTGGTGGGAACAAATGTGAGCTCCCCCTTGCTTTCCTTGAATTGGATGCCAATGTTGTTTAACGACAAAAAAAAAGCCCCAAACAATGTAGTAACAACAAAAACCTATTGGCACACCATTGGGCAGTCCCATAAGAAAAGAAAATGTGACAGATGCTTGC
This sequence comes from Aegithalos caudatus, assembly GCA_013389925.1. NCBI lineage: Eukaryota > Metazoa > Chordata > Aves > Passeriformes > Aegithalidae > Aegithalos > Aegithalos caudatus. The sequence goes on from WEIU01018181.1 coordinate 83,011, forward strand.
CAACTTAAGTAACTTTATTATTTTAGTGGAAGAATGCACTAGATATATATGTTTCTACCCTGCCTGTGTCTGAGGTACAGGTGTTGGTACTGGTATTATGTCTGTTCTGTGTAATCCCTGACATTTTCTAATGTGCAAGTATCACTAGTTACTGAAAACTAAAAGTTAAGTATAGAACTAAAGCCATCTGGTAGTTCAGACAGAAAAGTTAGATAATTAGCTGTTCTTGTCAAGGGACTGTGATTAAAATAGGCCATCTTCATAATAGTGACTAGTTTGCAAGGGACTTCCTGGAAGCCACCTGGGATAATGATAATGAAAAGAACAAAATTAAAAAGGAGGGGGAGGTGGTGCCATTATTACTCATGATGACTTTTGTAAGTGAATAAAGTCAGGTTTTACCTTGAAGGCTGCTTGCTATTTTGGCACTTAGGAAAGAAACAATCGAATTTTCTGACTGTTTGGCAATGTGCTGTCACTAAGTCAGCCAGGTTACTGCTGGAGATCCTTAATATTTCTATGTCAAGCTCTGGCTTCATTGCTCACATCCTTATTAACTTGTGAGTGCTGTTGGCACAGGTCATCTTCACAGGCCACTCTAATCTGTGTAACCCAATGGCTCCTGCTCAAGGATTTTCTTCCTTTGGGGGAATCAGTGCTGTTAAGAAACACCAGAAGAGGAAAAACATCAGAACACTATTACTGCATTATTCTTTGTCAGCTGATGATTGCAACATGCACAGCAATGTTAATGCAATATGAATTTATATTCAAAGATACCTCTTAAAGAATAAGCTGATTAGCAAGCAGTGCTTAGAAGGGAACCTCTTTGTATAGTGGGAGGAAGGATCTATGTAACTTTGGCAGCTCCAGCCCACCCTCCAGCACTGGTGCTCTCTTTGGCCTTTACTGCTGAAATCTTGTCCTCCTCATTCAAGAAGAGAGCAGCAGGGAAACCTCCAAGGGCTGCACTAGTACTTGCTCTCTCCTGTATGTGCATTCCTTAGTGGATGCCCTACGTCAGTGTGTTAATTTTAATCAGTGAAGTCTGACCTGAATCATCTAGGTAGGGTCTCTTTGAGAACACACTATTGAGGGCAGCTATGTTAAATGCACTAGTAGGATAAAATAAATGTGTAATGAGAATGCTCCATTGTTGGTGTGATTTAATTAAATATATTTTCATTTCATACTGATAAAAATCCTATATCTAAATCAAATTGATTGAAATTTAATTGGCTTTTTTTCTCTTTTAATTGGCAGTTACTACTTATTTAACAATTCTAGTAAAGACCTGTTCATGCTGTTTCAGAGGCTTTTAAGAATTTCAGTGTGACTGTAATATTTTCTCAGAGAGAATGTACTGGAAATCCATTGAAAATGTAACCAAGTTCAATAATTAAATGAAAACATGGGCAAGAATTAAAAGTACTCTGGGTTTTCTATGCTTAGGTTCTTGTCAAAAAAATCTGCTTCAAAATTATTTTCATTAAATGAAGCTTTTATGTCTTTTTATTCCTTGATTAGGAAAGCAATGATTTGAAAAAGTCAAGATATTGAGGTCTCAAAAGTGTCAGGGATGCTCAGCTTCAGAAAGCATAAGTAAATATTTCAGTGCAATATGCTCAAAATAAATGGCTGTGAATGCTTGTGGATATACAAATATTTCTGATCAGTTTAATGGGTCAAACTTTCATATAATTAGGGAGGTGCTGACTGTGCTCATGCACAATCAAGTTAATGTCTTACTGCATTCTGGGTAAAAGAGGAATTTGATGCATCTGGTGAATGTTTATCTAAAGCTTGTAAGGAGTGTTGAATCCGAATACTGCTTTATGAATTTTCTTTCTGTTTTTTATATTGAGAAAACTAAACTATTAAAAACTGCTTTTGCAGTACTTTCTTGAATACTATCAAAAGCAGAAAATCCAGATTTTAGATTCCAAGTGCAGGTTGTCACTTATGTTTTAAATTCTGCCTGTTCATGACCTGTTTTAGTTGCTACACTTGGTGACCTGATGGCTGAGGTTCTACTTTGTAATCTTTATTTTTGTGACAATTTTTTCCATTATTCCCAGTCAAACAGTCTGACTTTCCAGCATTCTACACACTTCTGTTGTTATTTACTTACATAGGAGAAAATGGACAGAGAAGTTGATAACCAAGGTGAAGCAAGAACAGGCTTTTCACTTGGTAGTAACTGGCTTCAGATAAATCCTGCAAATGAGTAAGTTACTGTCAAAGCTATGATGTAATAGGAAGCTGGGGCTAAGCACTGTGAAGTCTGAATGACCTCTTGGTGGCAGTTCATTGGAGTAAAATTGAATCTGGTTACAAAATTCAGATTTTTTTTTTTAAACCCAAAGATTGTTATATGGTATGACAAACCATCAGAATATTCCTCCCACCAAATTGTATCCCTCTAATGTGCCAGAGATTTTTTGCATCTGCTCTTTGATGAGGTGTCTGATTACATATTTTTAGTTTGTCCTGTTCTCTGTACAGGTTGGTGAAATTCAGATTTTCCTGCAGATAAGCCTTTGGCTTTTCTGTTGCTTCCGCCTTGCAAAGAAATTAATTCCTTCAAGCCAGTGAGTCTGCAGCTCCAGCTGTGACTGTAGATGAATGCTCTTGCAGGGTCATGTACTGTAGCTCTGAACCTAAATAAAAGGATTAACAAGAGTTCACTTGGAGGAAAAACACTTAATTTCACTATAATAACTATGAGGATCCATAGGGAAAACCAATAAAGCTTTACTATTAAAATTGTTAACAAATGATTATTCCACCCTGACCCTCTCTTCCCGCTGTTATTGTACTTTTGAACAGCAACAAATGATGGGATTGACCTAGTTCATGGTAGTGCTTTAGTCCCTGGCCTACAAATTATCTTTTTCTTGTAAAATAATTCCTAGTCTAGTTTTTTTGAGAAGCATTGATGGGTATTTATGAAGGAAACACTGTTTTCTGATGAATTTCACACAATCTTCTGCCCCAAAACTTTGCTTGGTGTGAAGGAAGAAGGGGCATCATATAGATGATGATGCTGGAACTGAGCCTGGCAGCTAGCAATACCCACAGGATACATCTGATTGCTCCAGAAGAGCATGACTGACTTCCACGGCTAGCACAAACTGCTTTTAATAATTCCTGGCAGAAAAGGAGGATTTCTAGGGTGAGCAACTCTTTTCAATTGCATATATAGACCTCATTGTCTCCTTTTCAAGCAGCACCTCTACTCAGGAATTGGGGAGAGCAGAGGAGCTGCTGGCAGGGGCTTCCTCACTCAATAACATCTCAGTTGGCTGTTGGTGGCTGTGGTACAGCTGCTTTTCACTCAAGCAAGTGGTGTAAAGGGCCAAGCCATTTCTCAGGACAATGGTCTGATCATTCAGGGCTCTCCTGTCTCTGATGGAGATGCAAGGAGAAGGCAGAAGGATTTTGATCCTAGTGATCCTGACTCTCTCCCCAGCATTTTAGGACTACCAGCCTCAGGCAGCACTATTGTCTGAGTAGACAAAGCAATACTTGTATCCATTTCCTTGGGAAGGGAGCCAGGTAAATTAAATTTGACTAATGTGACTACCCTGATTGACTTAAAAATTCAAACAAATGAAAGTTGTCTAATTTTAAAGACTAAATCTCAGTAATAGCTTTGTCTTTTGTTTCATTTGGGCTTTGGAGGTGGTGAACAAGTCCTGGTTGGTAGGTTGGTGACCATCATGAGCCCCTCTCTAAAAAGTACCACAGTGCCCATCTGGGTTACCTGCTGGAAACTCCTGATGTTGAAGCCAAGGCATAAAGGCTAGTCTCCCCAAAAATGGGCTGAGGTTGTTCTTGAGCCCACACTTAGCACCCAGAGCTGGAAAGCATTTTGGGTTCTGTCTTGTACTTTTGTGTTCCTTATTTTTGTTTCAAAGATTTTGCCCCTGTGAGGCATGTTTGTGCACCTAATGCATATTTTCAAATAAATATAATTTGTGAAAGTATTCATCAATCTGGCTTTCATCAGTAGGTAACCTAATACTTTTTTCTTTTTTCAGAGGAAAGGAGATGTATGGATAGCACTGTGCTTTGTTTCAACAATGTTTCCCAATTGTGACCAGATGAGAGTCACACTCAGCTTTGACTGGTGACTTTTTATTTTTCTTCAGTTTTCTTGCTTGCACAGTCAGGAATATGTTTTTTGGTTTTTTTTTCCCTCTTCATGATTATTTTATGGAGCACCTTCTGAAACTGTAGAGACTACCAACATTTGATAAGGATGGCCTAGGAGCCATAGTCTGAATAGAATTCTACATGAAATTTTGTTCTTCAGTGTACCCTTGCTCCAGCACTCTTCGAGCCAAATGTTTTTGATGGCCTCTTGTTTAATACTTAATGTGGCTTTAATTAATCATAAGTGGCAATTATCCTCTAAAGTTTGGAACTGCAGTTAAATAAATTAGGTATGCTCTTCTCTCAACTAATTTTGTCTTTTTTTTAATGGCTTATGTTCAGGTAAGCAGCTTATGCTTTAGAGATGCTTCTGTTTTTCCTACATTCTTCAGTGATGTTGGGTCTCCTTGCAGAAATTGCAGATATTCTGTTGGAAGAGACTGGAGCTTTAATAGCATGCTTTGTGGGAAAAGTTGGCTGATATTTTGGCTGGATTTTCAGGACTTTAGAGTTATAAGATGAAAATTATAGATCAAAGCCACTGCAGGTAATGGTACAACTGTCAGGTGTCTCTATATATGTTAGGCCTTCATTGGCTCATTGTTTAATTCACTTTAGCAGGATTTAAACATGAATAGGGAACTGTAATTTAGGGTCTCCCCCCACTACATAATGGCTTGAACGTACACCAAATTTATGAGATGCATTCTGGATAAGGCTAACTTACATCTATTTGATTGATATATTGATTTAATTTGTAAACAGAACAAATGTGTGAGGAGTCACTAATGAAATATGAATATTACCTGATCCTGCTGTATTTTATGTTATTTCTTAACACGGAGATACACTGAAGCCTCTTCTGCATAACTGAGGGTGAGGTTCTCTAGACTTTTAGACAGTTGTGTAAAAGTGAAGTGAAAAAACATAAAATAGGAAAGCTAATATTAGATAAAACATTTGGTGTTTTGTAGATAATGAGATGGGTATCTGCTTGTGGATTTTGTAAGCTTTGTCTCTTTGTAAATGAAACACAGGCAAGTACAGTTGTAGCCCTGTTCTGAGTGATGCTTTGCTAAGCCTCACTTACCGGAGTAGGCAGCTGGACTGTCCATGAGAAGTAACTCATGGAAGCAGCAGAAATCAGAATTGGCTTCCACATGCAACAGAGTGCTGGAAATTGAGTGGGACTTATGTGGAGGTTCCATTGTGTACCTTAGATCTGGTAAAGATTTATAATGTGCAACAGGGAGGAGATGTGTGTTATAGCTGTAGTTCACAATAAAATATGCTGTTCTTTGTAAGAGCAGACCCATCTGTGTGCTGTTATGGAGGACTTTTCCTGTGCCCTAGAAAGGATGTTTTGTCCATGAAGTTTATGGTGCTATGCTTGCAGACATGGGAGTTAACTGCAGTATGTGAAATCTGAAATGTTAATTTCCTGACTGCATCATTACTCTGTTAATCAAGCAGATGCATGTAACACTAGTAGTGCACATTTTTTCCAATTTAGTATCTGATTTATAAAAAGAAGACTTTGCAGAGATAGCATTTAACTGATGTAAGCTGCAGAGCTTTTTAACGTACTCAGGTTGTGGCTCTAAAGTCAAAATGCAGCACTACACATAGCTGTGTCCAGAATTTTAAAGTGTTCTTTGTACCTGGACACTTAAACACAGAGCTTTCCAACTGAAAAGAAAGGAAAAATATTAAGGAAAGGTGTTTTTCACATTTAACATTAGTCATTCCTTCTATAAAATGCAACCATAATTTGGAAATGTTATTTCTTTTTCTGTGAGAACTGAAAAACTTCTCTAGAATTACTGTGAATTAATATCAACAAGTGAATATGCAGATGGAGCATAGGTACCAAATCATCAAACCGTGTTTCTCTTTTGATTCTTCTATTTTTACATGTTATGTTGATTTTTCCTCTGTAATTAGTCTTGTTAGTGATTGTGTTACTTGTGGCTCTGATTCTGCCTCAGCAGAACGTATCACAATTTTGAATGCATGGAGAACATCTAAATCATTGGAACTAAAAAACCCAAATCCTTGCAAATTGAGTATCACACTGAATTCTGAAGTAGTATCGTTCTACATGCAATGGATTTGGTGGCTTTTACATTGTGTAACATGCTATTTATTTTTAAACACTTAGGAGTTCACCAGATCTTTTTATGTGTTTGCTGGAGAATTGCCCTGGGACAGCAGTAATGATGGATGGATGAACAGAAAACATTTCAGGTAAGATATCAGATATATGCCATTTGGTGTGGCTGTTCATTAACTTTCCTCACGTTGTTTTAGTTCAGCTTTTGTAGCAGCAGTCTTTAATGTTACACCACTAAAATTCACTGAATATAAAATATAAATCTCTTGTCTACATGAATGTTTACATATATCTCTCTGTAAATCAGTGTCAGCAGGTTTTTTGTTTTCCTTCTAGATTTGGTAACCCTGGTAACAGATGATGCTGCTGCTATTATGGTCTTTACCCTTGCTACTGTATAAATTTCCATAAGAATTTTATTTCACATTGGCGGTCACAACTATATGTCTGAATATAAGAATAATTTCAGAATTCCTTGAGTGCTTTAGGTAACTTAACTTGGTCTTTAAGGCTGTGCCAATTCAGGATATAGTTGTCAAGTTTTTGATATCCTTGGAGGTTAATGCAAGCTTGTTAAAGCCTGCACAAAGGCAAGCAAAAGGTGGTATTGATTTAATGCTTGCTGTGCCACAAGCTTCCTGGGAAAACATGGACAAAATCTTTAGTTTCTGTATCAGTGGGAACTAAGTGGCTACATACCAATATGCTTGCATTTCTGGTAGAGAAAGTAGTGTGCCTAGAGTACTTTTTTTTGCACAACTCTGATATGCCCAGGGCTATATTGAGCTTTCTGTGTGCCTGAGGATCACCTTGCTGTGCTGGCAGGGTAGAGCTGCCAGGAGCCAAAGTGAAGGTGGGTGCTGCTGAGTGCACATTTTGGCTACAGTGAAAGGCTTGGGGTTATATGTAAGTGTTGTTTTAAATCACACATAGGCTTTAATATCTGTGGACTTCCACTGCCCTCTTCTCTTCTTTCTTTGTGAGAGCATTGTGAAGATAGACATGGTGGAGACTGCATTTTGTTCAGGTTGGAGCCAGATGTGTAGGTAGAGTGTTAAAGAGTTGTCTTAAGGCAAGGACACAAAATATACAAAGGAATGACCCTGGAGTTTACTTTATTCTCCAGCTTGCAGGATGCAAGAGCATAAATATAGAAAACACATAATAAATGTCAGTGTGTGTGGATCAAGGACCAGGTTAGGCCTAGAGATTTGGGGAAGGCATACAGCATCCTGTCCCATGAAGTGACTGACAGCTGGTGCCCAGAGAGGAGAGTGGAGCATGTGATTGCTTCCCAGATCAACCTCATGCTCCACAGATGGACATCTGAGTCAGTGCTGGCTTCTTTGTTGAGTAGTCTTGGCTATGTGTTCCCTTCCTGTGGATTTGTGAGATGATGTTTTGATCCCAGGTGGTTTTTGAGGCTCTGCCACTTTGTACTGTTCCAGATACCCCAGCTGAATTCCAGGAGGGAGGAATCCTGCAAGTGGTCCCTGAAGTTAGTTTTGAACCTCCTACTTGCTAATTTCATTTAATGTGGGGACTGGGTTGACATGCCAGGAGACTCAGGAGTTGAGCTGAGCCTTTTCTGCTCCAGTGGGGTGGTAGGAAAGGATAATGGGTGCAAAGCTTTAAAGAGAGTTTAAAAAGCAGCTAGACTAAAATCTCCTTGAAGTGAAATGAAACTGCAGGCCTTCTGTGGCCCTCCCACTGCTAGTGCCTTCCTAATGAATAGGTTTGAGGCAGCTGCTCAGTCCTGTCTTGCTTTCATCTTTTAGTTTATTTCCCATGATTTTAATAGTAATTTGGGGTTTATGTTCTGTACCTCCTAGAGTTACAGAAAGCAGCAGAGAAGATGCTGAAGATGCTATGTCATCTGTTAAGCATTCTGCCATTTTTTTTCCTGACAGGATTCAAGATTGTGTGAAAGAAAGTACCATAAATTTAAAATATCCTGCGGATACATACTCAGTGGGTTGAGCCTCCCAGCAAGACATTAAAATATAGGATCATTAATCAGAACTGAACTATATTTTTTCTTGGTGTTTTTCTTTTGCACGTTTAAAACATTGCTTTTGGGTTCACAGAAACTTTAGATGGACTCAAAGAAAAATAAAAGGAATTGCTCAATGATGCCTTTGCAGCAAAATCATTGCACTGAGTACCTGACCGTGCATATTGCACCTGATGTGTCAGGGTTATGGAAGGAAGGGTGAATATTGCATAAATCTACCTGACTTGCTTAGATGGAGTCCCAGAAAAACACTATACAATATATATGATTTTAACTATTTTGGTAGGATTGCTGAGCTGGAAAAGACTGAAGGTCAGCAGCCTCTTAATTCTGAAAAAGTAAAATTTGAGACTGTGAATGTGCTAACTACAGAATTCAGAATATGACACTTATCAGTGTAAAGGCATTTCAAATTCTGTAAAAGAAAGCAGAAGCTACAACAGCTCTTAGCTACAATCTTAGAGCCAGTTGAAGGAGAATAATTTAATTATACTGTTTCTCCTTCTTGGCAGAGACTATTTGGGAGACAGAATTATGCAGCTGGATAGAAGTTTGGTTTATTTTTGATCTTGATTTTTGTTTTTGTTAAAAACAGTGAAGATCTTGGACTTCATAAGTGATTACAGAACCAGATGAATGTTATACACTTTTTTCTATCCCAAGTGCTCTTATTTTCCCTTCTGTGTCTCTATTTGGGGCTAAATCCTTATGAGTTACAGGAAAAATTGGATGTAGCATATCATTTAAGGCTACTTCACTTGAGGATGACTCCACTGTGTGCATTCTGATGACTCATGGAAAAACATGTAAAAGACTGAGAAGCCAGCTTGCTCACTTAGGGGAAACACTTGGGCACCTTGTTCCTCAAATCCCCAGAAAATGGGCAAAGGTTTTTCCCTGACCCCTTTTGTGAGGCTGATGGACAGTGAACTTGCTTGTGGTACAAAATGACCAGGAATTTAACGGAGAACCAAAAGAACTTCAAACGAGAAAGCTTTGCAATACTAGAACTGTGGGTGAACTGTTTCCTCGCTGTTTTAAATGTTCAGGAGGGAGATGTGGTGGGGAGAAGGGCAAATCTACTTTGTTTTCCTGTAGGGAAGGAGTGGCTGAGAAAAAATGTGTTGAGAGAGTTTGGAAATGGAGAAAATGAATTGGACAATTTGATTAGACTAAGGAGAATAAGGCTTATCCACAGATCCTCTGGATGCATGTGAATATGTGGAGGTGGATTGTTTCTTGCCAGAGATCTGCATAAAATTGTAAAAACAGAGCAGGTTTGTTTTTTTTAATATTCTTTTTCTCTGTGTGTGTGTGAAGGATATAACTAGATTGTAAACTTTGGCAGGACTGAACATTAAAATGCTTCTTGAAACTCTGACAATGTTTTTGTAAAACTGATTCTGGAACTGGGATAAATGAGAGATTTTTTTCTATAGTCTCCCTCCTGTTAATTAGATGAAACAGTAAGTTTTATATTTGTCCAGAAGGAGTTCAAAACAAACAAGAAATTGAAATTGGAGGAGCCAAACAAGGATAAGTAATGAGCCAATTTCCCAAACTGGCATTGACCTACCAAGAGTTTGGAAAATGTATGTTTGCAAGCTTCCTTTATTATTATAACCTCTTGAACAGAATAATCCCGTCCAAACAGCTATAAACGCTTTCCAATAGAGAAGTTTATGACCTAATTTCTGACTGAAACACAGTATCACAGTGTTTGGAAAGGACTGAAGATGGAGGTGGCAGTGCCTCTAGCACATTGCATTACAAACTCGATGTACTGCCCTTTGCAAATACTTGTTAATTGCAGTCAAGTAGAGTGAATTTGAAACATTGTTTGCTTGCTTTTTAATTTTTTTTTTTCTTTTTTCTTTTTGGAGGTGTAGACAGTTAAATGCCTGAAGTGGCACACAGAATTTTCTTTGATGTCTGAAGTTTTTAGCAGAGCACTATTTGGAAAAACGATCTTTCTAGGATTATCTCAACAGGAATTCAGCAATTATAGGATGCCTTTCTAGATGCTGTGTTTGGAGCAGCGAAGGGAAAAATAAAGGTGCATTTATTCTTTTCAGAATAATAAATCTGTTCTCAGACTTCATTCCATTCATGGCCTTCCTGTGAGAAGCAGGGCAAGGAGATGATGGGAATGTAGTCAGAGGAGGTTTGAACAAAAACACTGAATTTGGGATTTGCACATCCAGTTCTCTTCAGGTGGAGAAATGTGGCCTTGCAGGAGGAACTGGGACAGACCACATTTCAATTTGCTGCTCTGGTGAGAGGCTGGCAGAGAGACATCACCTCTGTTCTGGGGAGAGCAATGCAGAAGTAAACTAGATCAGTTGTTACAAGTTTTGGTTTGTTTTCTTTTTGTTGCTTTTCTTGTGACTCACTGATATAAATGAAAGTGAGGGATCTGTGCTGATCTCCATCAGCTGCAGCTGCAGCCAATATCAATCATCCCTTTCTACTGTTTTTCCAGGGAGCTTGGGAGTGATCCTGAAAGCACAGATCATTCATGTCAAGAAGAGTTCCTGAATGCTGCTGAAATACATTAAATAATACTTGGTTAGCGTGAAAAGAGCTTCAGTTAAAATTCTTGCAGTGTTTCAATTATAATTCCTTTATTGTTTCAGTTGCTTATAACTTCCTGAAACACTCATGTCTCAAGCTGAAATTTTCCAGACTTGATCTTGGCCTGATAGTGACCTTTCTTCTCTTCTTTGTTTCTCTTTTCTCTGTGGTATTGAGTGAATACGGCTTGGGCGTTTCATTTGTAATGAATGGAAAGTAGCAGCAAAATACTTTATGGATATTACATTAAAGCTCTGAACAGCTCAGACATTGCAGCTGTTAAAAAATGGTGAAAATCTTCAAAAGTACTCTTTGAATTTTATGAGAATCTCTGGCAGTGGGCATTTAGATATCAACTTTAGGTCTTGAACTTAATTTTCTCTCCATCGTGCACAGTCATTACACTCTGTCAATTATAACATGCAGTTATTTTGCCTAATCAGTGATCAGCTGAATGAAGAAGTAGTTCTTGGTGAAAGAGCAGATCTGTTTCTCACTGTTTGCCACAACCCTGGTGAGACAGGACTTTGGAAATTCAGGCAAGTGCTGTGCAACTGGGGCAGCACTTGTCCTCTAGGGCATTCCTTCTGTCCCACAGATCAGGTTGAAAATGCTCAAGTTTTCAGAAACTCTTCTCACAAGAAAACTGTTTGTTTAACACAAATCTTTGATCAGCTCTACTCAAGCTGTTGGCTGTAGTAGTTTAAATCAGAACCCAAATGTCTTAAAGGATGGAATTTAAACCAGGGATGGAATTTAAACCTGGGATGGAAATGGTGGAAATAAATTGTCTAGATATTTCCTTTAAATTAATGCTAATATCGTGTCTATTTATTAACTTATGTAAAGCTACTGGTCATGGTGGTGATGTTGCCAAACAGTAAATTATGAGGTTGACTTTTTGACTCATGATATGTGTTTCAAGAAAAATAACATCATGTGCTTGCCTGTTGGCTTGGTCACAGGCTCGCTTTGCCTTAAAGACTGTGGGGTTTTTTTGGCCAAGGACAACCATTGTGTGTCTAAAAAGAAATACAAGAAACTTTCCATTTCTAGAATTGGCTTCTCATGGTCTTTTGTGTTCAATGGGAATGTCTCTTCATGTGCATTCATGAATCATCTCTGTTTCTGCTGCTAAATGGTTGGGTATTCCCAGTGATGCAGACAAGTGCCTTGCTCTGAGAGCTGCAGGGCAGCAGCAGAGAGAGGATGAGAACTGAACTGCCAGAGGACCCGGCAGCGTTTCTCCTGCCCTCTAACTTATGTTTCAAGTGAATTCCCTAACTCTGAACCTCCTGTGTGATACCATAACTCTCTGATCTTCTAGAGGACTGTAGAAACTTTGTTCAGTTCTTATTATAAACTTACACTGGTCACCTGCAAGCTCATCCCTTGCACGAGCTCAGGAGTGCTGTTTAGTCACTGCTTCGGCAGCACTAGGTAAAAGTAAGGTAAAAACAAAACATAAAGCTGTTAGGTAAAAATGTGCCCACGGCATAAGCTCAACTTTTCATGTTGCTAGAGAACACTTAGTCCTTGCTGGAGAATAGTACTTTATGGGTTTTTTTAAGATTTAACTGTCTCAGAATTTAGGGTCTGGTCAACAAGTACTAAAGTTCTATCACAACCACTTTCACCTTTAAAAATTAATCAAAATGTATCTTCTGCACCACAGTGTGAACCAACTATCTTAAAATTGCATTGATTTGTCATAAAAATAAGAGTCTAATACCAGAACTTTAAAGAACACTTCTCTGTGTCTCTAGTTTATGTCTTCAGAAGAGGAGGAATTGTTGTCTTTAAATCAGTCACCAGATTTTGGTCCAACCTGCTGTTTTTTTGATGACAATCTTGGATTCTAAACTTTTTCAGGCATCCTAATATGTGGCAAATTATTAAAGTGGAATTGCTTGGAAGAGGTACAGTAGTAAATTTCACATTCAGCAATTAAAATACAGCCTTGTCCTTAAAGCTGGCTTTGATGGTCCTAATGAGGAAGATTAATGAATCCTTTGGTATTGTCAGCAGGTAGTGAGAACCACTGCAGATGTTGTGGGTACACGACAGTCAGTGTGCAAGAAGGTGAAATGAAGTAATAAAACTTCCTTGAAAATGACAAACTTCTGTGTCTGTGGTGAGGATTTCCTTGTCTTTTCAGTCTCATTAAAGCTGCTGGTTTTAGCAGGTTTAGGTCTGCTCTCTTCTGTGTCATTTTTGGGCTAATACTTTCAGTCACATTCTTAAATGAGAAATTTTTGGACAATAAGAATATATTTCTAGCACAGATATTGAAATGAAAACTCAGCTATTAGCAAACACAAAAACTTTTTTGACATTTTTGGCCCTTTTCTGTCTAAACACTGCACTTTGGATGTGTTCTTCCAGGTGTACAGCTACGTGTTGGTTCTTTAGTCAGCAGTGGGATATTTAGAGGGGATGTCTAATAGAAGCATGGAACTAATTTTATCATGTTGACTTTATGTTCAGTGGTTTCTGTATTGCTTTTTCCATTGTAATCGACACTTTAATTGTAGGTATAAGTATCCAGCCAGGCAGAATGGGCTCTGGTGTTTGAAACTTTACTAACAAAAGTCTTTCTGTCTTGGAGTATTTAAAAACTGACCTTTAACCTGTTAAATCAAGTTAAATGGGGAGTGATAGCCTTAACTCACTTTTTTTTCCCTTTCAGCTAATTTATTATTAAATAGTCTATGGTGATGAGTACTTTTGAAAAGTTCAGTTTAACTCTTGAAATGCCAATCTGGAAATCAGCTTTGCTTTGTCACTTCCCCAGTGCCCATATGCCTTCTCTTATATTTGGGCTCTATAAGTTAATGAAAGACACACCAGGCATATGACCCAGTATATGCAGTGCAGGCAGGAAAAGCTCCCTGAGAGAGCTGAAACAACTCCCACACAGTAAATTCACGACTTGCTGAGCACTGCTGCTGTTCTGCTGAAGGAGGGATCAGAATAGCTTTTTTTTTTCTTTGTGCCTGGATAATTGTGTGAATGTGCCCCATGTGCCTGACCTCCCTCCCCCACCTTCCCAGGGCCCTCAAAAGTAACCATAATCCTTACGCCTCCTGCTTCCTCATCAGAAAAACACATCAGCTCTTAGCTTGGAAAACATCCTGCTTTGCAGATGTGCTGTGTTCCAGGGGGGATGGCCCTATCTTGGGCTCTCAGCTCCTCAGATCAGCCCTCTTGGAAATTATTAATTCTGGTTACACTGCTGCTCTGCAGACAGTCAGGGCGGTCTCTTCTTATTTCAGGGGCCTCTGCAGGAGGGCTGTGTTGCACATTGTATATCACTGGTTCTGGTCTTTGGGTGCACATGCTGACTCATAGGTTTAGTTTGCAATCTACTGAAAATTCAACTTGAAAGCTTAAACTCGTTTTAGACCTTTACAATTAGCACAGAGTTAAGCTGAGGTGGAAATATTCATGTTTTACAAGGAATGAAAGAGGGTAGTGCATATTGCTCTGGAGAAGAGACAAGGGTATGTATCCTTATGTATCATGGTATGGAGTGGGCTGAATGGAAAAGCTGAGCCTCTGCTGTGTGTCCCAGCAGTGATCAGTGATGCATTTGCCTGAGAAAATGTTTGGTGTCTCTGTAAAAAGTAACAATGTGTCTGTGACTGTAAACCGGAAAAGGCAGCACGGGGTTGTCCGGTCAGGAAATCTTCAGGCACGGCGTCACCAGTGAGGTGGCAGACCTAAGGAAACTGGCAGTCTGGAAACAAAGAAGTAGGAATTTAGGCACAATCAGAGCAGGACTGAGCAGGAGTATTCTCTCTGATGGAAGTGGTGCATGCTTGATTTAAGCCAGCACCAATCCTTTCTTCACTTGCCCAGGACAAATACTGGCGTGAGAGATTTCCTTGTGCGATGGAATTGCTGTGCTTGGACCACCCTTGGGGCAGGCAGACTCCAGTCAGTCGAATCTATGTTGGTGGCAGCTCAGAGTCTCTGCCATCTGTAGGTTCAGATATGCTGGAGATTAGGCCTGTTTCAAGCTGTCTCTTTTATGGCCATACCCCTCGTCTGATCCCAAACATTAAGAGATTAGGTTTCTTGAAATATCAGCAATTGTCGGCCCCCCTGGCCAGAAAAAAACACTTAGCCCACAGATGTGGGAAGGCTTGAATAGGTTTTCAGCATGAAAGAAATGATGAGCTTCCAAGATGTATAATTTATACAGAGGAATAGTTTTTCACCTGCAGAGTGTTGGTAAATGGTGCTTTTTTTGTACTTTGGTCAAGGGCGTGCACTGATAAGCTGGGGGAGAGAAATGCATTGAAGGTAGGTGTTTCTTCTTTGGAATGAATACAATAAAAATAGGAATATGCATCACAGATGGAAAGTGCTGACTACCCAGAGCTTTCCAAATGTGTACTAGTTTAAAACTTTCATCTTATTTTCTCTGGGGACTGTATTGCAAGTTTTGAGCATTCTATGTTTCAAAACAGAGCTTTTATCATAAGGAAAAGTTGAGTATTTACTACCCCAAGATCTATTAAAAGTCCACAAATGGCAGGCAAAGCAGAGAGGTTTTGATTCACATGCTGTACTTCCTGAGGAAGAGTCTGAAAATAAGCAAAAAATGAGGTTTTGACACTTTGACAGTCTGGAATTTTGTGAAGCTTTGGAAAAGGTGTACAAAACATACCATGCAAGCTTTTGTTTGTTCAAAGGGGACCACTGCCCGGTTCCTCTGCTTTGTAATGGTAAACACTGAATTTCAGTGCAGGTAAACACTGCCACTGTAAAGAAAAAGGCCATGCTCCAGGTCCTGTATCTGAAACTAGTTCCAGGACTTGTGTGCACGGGTCCTTCCTGCAGTGCAGGTTTCCTGGCGCAGGGCTGAGTGCTCCCTTGGTTTTATGCTCCAGGCCCAGATTTAGACCTAGATGTGCCGGAATCTCCTCGGCAGGGGTGTAGGGATTTTTGTGGTAAAGCTTAGTGTGGGTCAAATGTACGTGTGACTTGTTCCTTAGGAAAATGTCTGATAAATTCAGACTTGCTTTGAGTAGCTTTCATATTTTGGTTCACTCTCTTATTTTCTTGTTTAGAGGCTCTTACTGAAAAATCCCCTTAACATGGCATAAAATGTTGTGGGTTTTGTAGTGGATACTGTTCATAAGGAGCACTGTAATTTTGAAACATCTACTCAGAGCACAATGATGCATTCTTCTGTTTGTTCATGGAATCACAGAATTGTTTGGTTTTAGAAGGGACACGTAAAGATAACATTTAGTCCAGCTTGTCTGCCATGAACAGTATCATCTTTCACTGAATCAGATTGCAGAATACCCCATACAACCTGAATCTGGACACTTTTGTAGGACAAAAACTAGATTGCATTTGGTCCTTCTCCACATTCAGGAAATAATTTACATTATCACATAGAATTGTTTTAGCTGTTACTGAAATGAAGAGAATATTTATTATGTAAATGTTGGTAGAATGGACATGAATATTTTACATATATAGCTTGTCTTATTTTTACCGGTCAACACGCAAAGGCATATTTCCTCTTAGAAAAAAAATTTGACCAAGTTCTACTTTTTCAAATCCACAGAGGTGTAACAAACAGTTCTGTTGATGTCTCTGTGATGAGTTTAAATTTTTGCTTATACAATTGAATGGAGAGTCTGACTCATGACTTTCAAAAAGGTATACTTTTTATTCTTATTTAAAATATCTCAAACTTTCAGAAATTGGTATTCTAAATCCATTTTGCTGGGATTTTTTTTCTGCAAATCCTTCCACATAATTTACTTTAAGACAGCTGTGATTGCCTTCTCCTGCTTGCAGCTGTTTCCATTTTCTTGAAATGTAGACTCATGGAAGCATTTGGTGTAGACAACGTTGGATTAATCTGTCAGTGTTAACCATAGACAACGTGTAAGTACACACATACCTACAGTATGTGGTACACACAGTTAGAAGTGACTTCATCGTGTGGTTTGGTCTACAAAGCCAAGGAGGACGACTAGGCTGTTTTTGCAGGAAGATCTCACCAAATTATCTAAAACTCCAATTCCACTAACAGCTTGTAGCTGGCTGCCTGGGAAGGTAACTCAGCAGTTAAGCCAAGCAAAACAAGGAATGGATTGCAGCAGTTTACGGGTTTTTTGCGCTTGAAATTCCTCCTGTTTAGCTTTGCAAGTGGACTAAAATCTTGAACTTGCACTAGAAGGAATGATCTCCAAAACTTGTTGTCTGACATAGATTCTTGAACTTACAGAATAGCTTTTATTAAGACCCTGAAATTCATTAGGAGGCTGGGATTCCCTGGGGATGCTGGTAGAGGACTATGCTGTAGGAACTGAGTCCTTGGCTGGAATGCCTTTTGTGTGTTTGCACAGGAGGGATGGGGATGCAAGGAATCTTAACCCCAAACAAATCAGTCTCCTTTGAGAAGAAATTGTTTGTTGAAGTTGGCGTTAACAGGGGTGCCATGGCAGGAGAAGTGCAGTGGCGTTTCAGCCTAACGTGGAGCAAGCACGATGCTGAGCAGCTTCTCTGCTTCTCTTCCCTCTGTGATGAGGGTGCTCCGGGTGTGCTGTGCTGCTGCAGCCAAGGTCAGCTGTGGGTCATGCTGGGGTGTGTCTGTGTACAGACTGCAGCAGAAGCATCTGTGAGCTTTGCCATTATCACACAACGATTTGAAATACCACTGGGCTTGAAAAAAAAAGCACACGCCTTCTCACAGCATTGGCTGTTCAAGTGTGTAATGGATATTTCTAACTGCAACAGGAAAGCATATACAGTAATTAAAACACAGAGCAGAAAAATTAGTCAAATTTGGCACAAATGCCTGAAAAAGTGTCTGTTTTAGCTGTAGATATAAATGAAGCACCAGCCAAAATTACTTTCAAAGGCTTTAATTACATCTGTTTTAATTTAGCACATAAAATGCAGGATATTATTTTTTAATATAAATTTAATTCATGGTTAATCTGCAGATTGCAATATCCTTCCAGTAGAAATGATGTACTTGGACTGTGATAACTGAAAACTTCCCTTTTTGAAATGTTTGATTATTCTGTCACAGGGTCTGCTGTCCAGAGCCATGTGTTCTCTGTGCATTGGCAGCTGCTGCTGGGGGATCATTTAATAAAAAACTCAACAGTCTTTTGGTTTTAATGTAACTGTATTATTATACCATAAGTTGTTCATAGTGCAGATATGTAAAATCAGACATGAAAAGTGCAGATATGTAAAATCAGACATCAAAATATAATATCATGTCCAGGGTATTTTTTCTAAAGAGACCACAGTAGGCATGGAAAGTCATCATTCTTAAACTATTCCAGAGCTCATTGCTTATAAATGAGAAAAGTTGCATCCTTGAGATAATCAAAGTTTTTTTCACTAATTATCCTGCTCCAAAAGAGAAAGGGACCTTGTGTGTGTGTGTGTGTGTGTGTGAATAGTTAGTTCATATATCCTGTACTGTTCGATGGCTGTGGGTGTCATGTGCTAGTAAAGAGAGTTCAAAATGCTTCTGATGAGAGAGTGAAGGTTCCAGGAAAGGGAGAGACTGGCAGTCATGCAAACCTGGCTGCTCACGGAAAGGATTTTAAGAGTGCCATTAAAAAGAAAAAAAAGAGCTGCCATGTAAATTAGCAGGTTCAAATTGTCTAGATCCAAAGGATTTGGGAGGATTATCTGAATGAATTTCAAACACAACTGGCCATTATACTGAATGAATTGTGAAACAAATAGGGAGTTGAGCAAGAGAAGGAGGAAAAAAAAAGAGGTCATCTCTTGTCCTACCTCTCAAACAGGCAGAGAGAGGGCAACCAAACATCAAACTCAGTGAGCCTCAGTTTTTCATCTACACGTAAACACACACACCAGGTTTGGTTTTTTTTGTTTGTTTTTTTTTTTTAATATCTAACCTTAACCAGCCCCGACCCATCTTCAGGCCATTCCCTTGGATCCTGTCACTGTCACCACAGAGCAGAGATCAGTGTCTGCCCCTTCTCTGCCCCTCACAAGAAGCTGTAACTGCACTGAGGTCTCTCCTCAGTCTCCTCCAGGCTGAACAAACCCAGTGACCTCAGCTCACACGGCTTCCCCTCAAGGTCCTTCACCATCCTCATGGCCCTCCTTGGACACTCTCTAACAGCTCTTTCTTATATTGTGGTGCTCAAAACTGCCCCCAGCACTCAAGGTGAGGCTGCCCCAGTGCAGAGCAGAGCAGGACAATCCCCTCCCTGTCCCCACTGGCCATGCTGTGCCTGATGCACCCCAGGACACAGCCGTCCCTCCTGACTGCCAGGGCACTGCTGACTCAGATTCAACTTGTCCCCAGGGCCCTCTCCCATGACACTGCTTTTTAGCATCTCATCAGAATTCATCACTTTCACTTGTTGAAGTTCACCCAGTGGGTGGTTGACACTAGAACAGGCTCCTCAGGGAAGTGGTCACAGCACCAAGCCTGGCAGAGTCCAGGAAGTATTTGGGCAACACTCTCAGGCACCTGATGTGATTCCTGAGGAGGTGCTGTGTAGGGCCAGGAGTTGGACTTGATGACCCTTGTGAGCCCCTTCCAAGTCAGCGTAGTCTGTGATTCTGTGCATATGTGAATAAGAGAAACATGAATGAGAAGCTGTTTATGTGGGAAACAGAATCGTGGGTCTTAAATAGTTTAGTTATAGAAATGTGGAAATTGGGCCAGAAACACTGGAAAACCTTTTACAGTCAAAATTATCATATTGATAGGAGAAGGAAACTGAAGTTCATGAACTGTAACTTGATTTTGAGGGAGTAACATATAATATTTTCTTGTGAAATCTTACTTAAAATATCAGTTTAATTGAATTGTTTGTGAAAGTTGTTACACTGAAATTGAAAACTGGCAAAAATTAAAAAAAGTCCTCTCAAACCCAGAAATGGATGGCAGTGACCATGTACAAGGTTAGGGAATGATATCATAGGCAGTGTCCATCATATTTTAATATCGTTTATTGCAGAGATGTAGCATGCAGATGAGTTGTGACAATCTCTGACCTCTCTTCTAATGAAGATTTTTTTTTTTTTTTTTTTTTTTTTTTTTTTTTTTTCATTTTCTCCTGTACCCAAGGATAATCAGTTCCTCCCAAACAACTTATCTTGCTGTGAGCAGGATCTGAGGCTATATGGTTTTAGCAAGGTATTGAGTTTGGTCAGAGAAGTGGCTGCGCCACTGGTTTCAGGATGCTTTCTCTGAGGAGGGGTTGGTCCATTTTATGTGTAGGCATGTTAAAAGTATTACATTTTATATGCCTTCTGAAAACTTTTACTTAGTCAGTGAGGAATTCTTTATTTTAAGAATTCTTTATTTTAAGAATTCTTTATTTTAAGAACTCTTTTCCACAAGTAACAGGCTTGAGAAAGCTGAGTTTCTCATATAATTACTTCATATGATTCCCATGCTAGATGTTTAAGTATGTAAGAAAATCTCCCAAAATACCAAGAGACTTCTGATAAAGTCCCTGAGTATGTGGCAGTGCTGTCCTTCGATGCATCTTTTATCCCCTGATATAGTTGTATGGAGTAGGAACATTGCGACAAAAATGAATTTTTTGACTTCCACCTTCTCAGGATTTTAGTAGCTCTAGGTAGCATCACCATGATAGCAGACATTGTTCTGCTGTGTCTTTAAAACCATCAGTCAAAATGTAGTCATGTTACCACTAGATACTGTCTTCCACAGTTGCCAAAACATTTTCACTCTTGTCTTTACTTGCGTATGTCAGCAAACTTCTCTCTTGTGGTTCACAATGCCGAGGAGATACTGCTCTGAGGAATGGAGAAGATTCATTGGGTTTGCTGGTGGTTCTGTCCCGTGTTTTCTGGAGATGCTTGGACAAAATAGAGACCACTGATTAACTTTCCATAGTTTGTTTAATTGTGAAACCAAGGAAATTCTGGATACGTGTTTCTATTTTTGTTTTGTGTCTTGGGAACTTTGAGTTCACTTAGATGATACAGATTTAGAAATCTGGAAGTCTGTACTACTTGGGGAGATGCTATTTATTAGACAGTGACAGTAAGGAAGCATTTTAATAACTCCCTGGCTGAAACACACCTTTGGCTTAAAACTAGTTCCTAGGTCTAATAGCAAAATCCACCTGCCTTTTCTTACTCTAATGCCTACATTTTTAATAAACTGCCTTGGTGCAGCCTCTGGAAACTGAAACCCACTGTAATGCTACAACAACCTCAGACAAGACCCTCAGCAAGGCACAGATTAGAGAAGAGAATATACCTACACAATCATTTTAAAGCCAGTTCTCTCCAAAAGCCAACAAACAAAACCCATGTTATTTTTGAAACTAACTAGAAAAAAATTGCTGCCCAGAGAGAACTGGAAGGAATCATCAAATACCATTAAAAACCCTCCCAAAAAACAAACTTACAATCCTCACAGATAAACATTCTGCAGTCAGTGTCCCCACAAAAATGAAAGAGACCAGACACTTTAAAATAATAGGAGACACAAAGAAATAATCTGCTAGCTGGATGTTTTGACTTCTGCCAGTAAACTTGTAAGTGCTGTTTGCAATGGCTCCAAGCCTTGGCAGTCTGGTATGCAGGGAATACCCCTGATTACATGGGAAGCGGGGGGTGGGGGGGGGGGGGGACTCCGCCCCCTCATTTTCTTAGGCCAAAGGATGCTGAATTTTCAGTTGCCAAATATGTCACGTGAGCTCTTAAACTTTTTTTCGGTGATAGTATACACTTTGAATTTCCTGCAACCTTGCCATTTAATAGCCTTGGAACTTAAAATGCCAGCACAGAAATAAACAAAATAGCCTAAGCACTCATCTTCTCCCTCTTTTCCCCTGAAGCCTTGAAAGAGTGGTCTGCCATTGCTGTGAAAGTATGATGAATATTTCGGGATAAACTGTTGCAATATTGAAGTATTGACTATTAAATGCAACTCAAAGATCCTCAGGCTCAAAGCTCTCATTGTGATATTTTACCTTTACCTTGCTTTACCTATTGTACACGTAGCACGACACCACCCCCAAGATCTCTGAGCAAAAGCAAGTACATTCACAGTGATTATCAGCTGTGTCTTATGGTTATATTTATGTTGAAGGTTCTGTGTGTTTATTTAAGAATCACAGTCTCTTATCATAGTAATGGTATTATGGAAGAGTGTGTTAGCATAGTTGCCAAGCACCCAAGAGCTGCTGAGGCAATCTTGCCTGAATTTTTCTTTTCTCAATTATCAGTATATTCTGTTAGTGAGAAAGAAGTTGCTGCTGGTACCTAAACAGAGAATAGCTTGGCGATGTTAATGATCTCCTAGAGCATAGACTATAAACAGAAAGAAATCTTAAATAGAAATATTCTTACTGCGTAATCCAAGAAACAACCAATGTCTAGTTACAATTACTGCTGAGGCTCCTATTTTAGGGCTCTTGTGGCTGTAGTGGTATGTTGTTATTTTGCCTTAGTTCATTATTTTAGAGATGCTTATCTGAAGCTCTGCAGGAGGGGAAGGCTGCTTTATGTAAGCCAACACTTCTTCATTGGCTATTGCTCTTGCTTGAATTCAGTCTTTGAACTTACCTCATTTCCTTTGTGTTTAATAGCACCAAATGCAAAGGTGGCAGGGTCCAGTGTCAGGTACCTCTGTTGATAGAGGTGGTAAAAACTGAGGATTGCAGGATGTGAAGGAACTTCCTCAAAAAACTTGCTTATCAAAAATACCTTCATGGAGCTATTTAAAAGATGTGCAGTTGTGGCACTTAGTGGACATGGTTTAGGGGTGGACTTGTCAGTCCCCGGCTAATGGTTGGACTCTATGGTTTTAAAGTTCATATAACTTAAATAAACAATCTATTCTGAACTTCTGGATTCAAATATCCTTAAAAATGCAAGGAGATGCTGGTGGTGTATAGCAGTGTTCACTGGTGGTAGTTTCTAACTTCTGCCTTCCTGCATTCATCTTGCTGGATAGTTAGTTAAGATCATGGTTGCCTATACTTGCTGTTACTTTCTGCACTCTGTTATCATTACAGTAAGCTCTGCACTCTGTTATCATTACAGTAAGCTCTGCCTTCACTGCATGCCTTGTGTCAGCTCAGGATCAGAGCAGGGCTAAACTCAGGTGACCAAAATGGTAAAATTCTGATGTTCTTTACCCTTCCCTTCCTCTGGGGAGACTTTCTTTTCAGCTGGAAAATACCCCTGTGAAACTTGTCCTTCATTTCAGTTGATTCCAGCTCAGGGCAGTAAACCCAAAGGGGTGTTTTTAAGCTGAGGGCAGCATTCTGCTGAGGTTAACCCAGCCTCCTGCTGGGTGGGGTGGGCAGCTGCTGGGAGCAAGGATGGGCAGTGCCCAGGGAATGACCATGGCTGTCTCCTGCATTGGTTCTGCCTGGTTTCAGTTGTGGCTGTCTCCAGCAGTTTGTCGCAGGAATCCAGAATTCTGAAACTTGTTAGCTGTCCTGAGAGAACACAAACAAATCGCAGCTGCACAGCATGTTTGGAAAACCATGGAAGCGCCAACACTTCAGGACTACAATTTTTTTTGTTCCATTTTAATTTTTTTTCCAAAACATTTTAGAAAATATTGATTTTAGGGGTGAGCAAACATGTTTGACTGAAATAAGAAGCAATCCATGCTTTTCACTTTTTTGAGCTGATGATGAGATTTATGCTTTTGGGGTTTGTTGTCTTTGAATAGTTGGACATGGGAATTGAAATATTTTTTCTCATTCTTTCTGAAATACTTCAACATTTTCCTTTTATTTCTTATTTCTCAATAGTCTTGAGATTGATAGTTTGTTCCAATTTTCCAGTGTAGTCAGAAGCGATTCTGATGGTTCTCCTGGTTTTAACTACTTTATAATGTTTTGTGAACTACAGATTTCCTTATTTGGCTTTACAATAGATTATTTTTGGTCAGAGAACATAATTCAGGAATAGATCATAAACACAAGGCATTGTTCCAGCATTTCCTACCTACTCTGTTTAATTTAGTGCTTTTTATTTCCATAGGCAAAGTGTTATAAAGGAATTTACTTTTTAAACTTACAGGAGAACATGAAACTATTTTTTTTAGTTTCTTATAGAAAAAAAGTGTATGTTACAGTAATTTGATAGGTAAAATCACTAACCTGAAGTAATATAAAATATTATTGAGCTAAAAAATCACTGTTTAAGGAAGGAAGAGGATTTATCTTTCCCCTATATCATTCATTAGGTCAGTTTGGGTTTTTTCTTGTGTTTTGGGAATTTCTTTCCTTCTCTCTCAGTATATATGAAACTTGTTTAATTGGTGGGGCGAAGCATAATTTTTATAACATTACCCCCTCTGTCTGTAAAGTTATATTCTGGCTTGGTTCCATTTATGTTTTCTCATCTGTTGAGTCTGCTGAGCACAGACAAATACAGGCGAGACAGAGAGCCTTTACTTGCAGTAACTCTGTCAGTGCAGGTCGCTTGCTTATTCTGTATTTATCTGTTCATTTCTCTTAGAGCTCATTAATCTGTCAGCATGACACAATCCTTCCAATGAGATTGTGCCAAATGTTACAGTAGCACACCAGCAGAAACCTGCATGCCATTTTTTCCCCTAGTGATTAAATAAGATCACTTTCCTGTCATGTAGCATGCCCAGTGCACTCGAGATTCACCAGTGTTTTGGTTTTTTAAGAGGAAGTAGCATATTCCATTCTGCAGTATTGACTGAAAACTCAATTCAGGCTTTACATATGGCCTCACCCTCTACCCTGCAGCCCTTTGCTCTTAAGCAGAAGAGTAACAGTGGTGAGAGCATGGGATAAGCCTGACTGGGCAGGAGGGCTCAGCACACTGGACTTGAGTGGTATTTAAGACTGAGCTTCAGAGCTGCTCAAGAATTACTACTGCTGCTTATGACTGCTTGGCCTGGCTGACTGTCAGAGCTATTAACTTCAGAATAACATGTCCTTAAATAAAATGCAGTGGCTAGGGAGTAGGGGAGGGAAGGGGCTTTTTTCCATTTCTTAAAATAATGCCTCATTATCTTAACCTATGGAAAGAGAAATGGCTTCTGAAGTATAGTGCTTCCATAATTCTGGGTGAGCTGTAAAAATAGCTGTAAATGTGGAGCATCTAGAGGAACCTTGGCACCCACTTTCAGCTTCTTGAAGTTTTCAAAGCCTCATAATACTACAAGAAGGAGCTTGCTTTGTGCTGGCCTTTGCAGCCATGTGCCTGGTCTGGATTTCTCCAGATCATACGGTACTTTTTTTCCCCTTTTCTAATTCCAGTGCATATATTGGTCTTTTGTTCATATGCTATTTATTAAAAACAAGATTTAAAAAAAAACCCTCTTCCTGTGCTGCATGAAATACTATGCTTACCTGTAAGCATCTGGACCTTCAGTTTCATATGCTATATTTTTTGTGAGCATATGTTCAGAAATGATTCCTGCAGAGTGTTTTGATTATTTGTGAATCTCTCTATCTTGCTTTGAAAGCACCCTAGCATCATTTATATGGTCATTTTGGATGTCAGTGACATTTATTAACACAGAATCTGAAATACAAACAATATTTTCTTGAAGTTGAGAGAGGTAGATCAAATAAATCTTTTATTAATGTCAGGATTTACCCCAAAATAAGCAGCTGTTTGACTTCAGCTGAAAGTGCAAAATGTCTTGGTCACCTTTTTTTGTGGCATTGGCAGAATTTTTGGACTTCTGACAGAGAAATGGAATACAATTTGAATCTATGAAAGACACAGAAAAAACCCAACCAACCAACAAAAAAAAACCAAAAAAAACCCAAAAAAAACCAACAACAACAAAAAAAAACCACCCAAAAAACAAACAAACAAACACAACAAAAACCCAAAAAAACCAGCCGAGCAAAACCAAAGTAGGCTTTTATGAATCTGATTATTAGCTCTTCATGCTGCCTGTCCTCTTCCTTTTATCTAAGCAATGATTTTGTTGTGTTTATGTTAAAGATACTTTTTCTCCCTTCTCTTTTCTAGTTCAGTGGTTCTGTCTGCTTGTTCTGTCTCCCAGGAGTGCTTTTATTCCCCTGTGCACACTTTCCTGTTCTTCCATTGACAAGGGTTTCCTTTTCTACTTCATTCCTGCTCAGAATTACAGTTCATAGTTGTTTTAAAATCCCTTTTTCTTTTCCTTGTTTCTCCTCACCTGCTATTTCTTACAGTCTTCAAGCTGTACATTCATTCTTCTTTCTGTCCTCTGCTCGCATTCCTTGGTTAGGTTTTCCTCTTCACTGAACTTTTCCAAAATAGTCAACCTGCTGAAAAAACCAAACCCAAAACAACACCCAAACCTGGGGCATGTCCTACTGATCAGGTACTTCAAGTTCTTGAGAAAGTGGGCTGTGCACAGGCAGAGTCTTTGACTCCAAACCTGAGTGAATACAATTACAGAAATCTTTTTTCTCAGACTTCTAAATGCACAAAATCTTAGGCCCCTAGGAACAGTTTAACTGCAAAGAATCAATATATTAGAGTGGTGTCACCTGTGCTGTTAGCTATAGCTGTTACTGTGTCAGCATTTCCATTATAAATTTTGGCTTTCAAGGGTTTATAACTTTGCCATTAAAATTCATTGCTGACTGAAACTTGGCATGCAAGGACTAAGCCTGGAGCAAACTCCCCTCCCCCCCTCGAAAGTAACTTTCAGCCCAAAGGAATGTGATAAAAACCATTAGTCTAATGATTAGACAGGCAGGATTGATATCCAAAAAATACTTTATTTACTTATGCTTCAGCCTCCATTGTGGACATATATATATACACCAGGTATTTTGGAATAGGAGATGGAATTAACTAATAAAAAATAATTAAGAAGAAAAAATACCTCCTTGATAATGCTGTCGTGACATCTCTTGGAATGCATTTCAGTAGTTATTTATTTCACAGCTCTACAGCTACAAAATAAAAATTTTATACATTAAGCCAACTGAATCTGCATCATCATGTGCCTTAAGAAAAATGAAAGAACACTGTTATAGAAATCAGGAGGCTGAATAGATCAGGTTTTTGTGTGCAGTATGCTGAATGCTTCAAGCCTTCTTCACCTGGATGAAGAAGGATAGAGTGTCCCTGGTGGAGCTGCAGGCAGGGGGATCTCTGCTCTCCCTGAAGAGCTGTTTTCAGCTGGTGACCTGCCCCAGACAGGCTGCCTTGCTCATCTGTCATTGAGATGCCTCATTTCTGGGCAGATGAAGTTGAGACAAGTAGGATCCTGTTCTTAATGAGGTAATTTAGGTCACCCAGCAACTACCTGATGTGGGGCAAATTTCTTGCGTGGAGTTGCCTGTGGGCAAGTATCTATCCTCACAGACTGATGCCAGAACACTCACTATTATTTAGCACCTTTTCTTGTTGTCTTTGCAAGGAAGCCTTAATGGGAGGATCCTTACCTCCTCCTAAAAGTAAGGAAGCAGGATTCATTCTGCTGCTATGTTTGAGAATTAAACATGCAGCTGTTCTTGAGTAAGCTAAGCTTCTATCTGTGGGGCTTTTCTTGCATATCTTGCCAACTCTGATGCCACTTTTGAAGTGAAAAATGTGAACAGCAATAGTGTTGGGAAGGAAAAAGATTTAGGGGAAAAATGTATTTAGTGACAAAGGTAAGTTCTTTGATTATAGTAATTTGCCTTTAAATATGTACCATAATATGTACATATTATGTACATAAATGTACATAATGCTCCATCTTGGAAGTTTAGCAGGTCAAATATTTGACAAATATTTGACACCCAACACATTTAAACCTGATTACATATACAAAGTGATTTCAATGGGTGTAGGGAGGAAAATTGACCAGCAGAATTGCCAGTGTTTCCTCTTCAACACTGAATTCTAGTCACTATCATACAACAGGAAATCTGTATTTTGAGTCTGAAGATGACTGGCTTATGAGAATGAGCTGTGTCAGAAGTGATTTTGTCAATGGTTTGTCACTTGACCTTTTGGTAGCTTTTGTTTTCTGGTGGAAGGGGGTTTATAGGGTGAAAATCTAGTGCTTGCTCTATGAGAAGCCAGCTGTGTGAATGCCAGTCACACAAAGCCAGCAGGGCCAGCGACAGAGCCACTTATTCCAGCCCCGCCAGGCTGAAGGCAGGGCGAGTGGGATCGCTGGTGAATCACCCGGGCAGCAGGGGACACATGGGGAGGTTCTGCATCTGCTACATCTGCTCTTGTGTGTCTGAGCCCAGAGGGAATGGTTGGAGGCTCCTCTCCTCCTCTGGAGTGTCTGTCCACAGAGGGCTGCTGGTTTTTGGGTGCCTTGACACCCTTCTGGCAGGGCAGTGCCGGAGCACGTGTGTGCTGCTGAGCTGGTGGTGTGGTGGAGAGGTTTGGGCAGCTGGCGTGGCTCCAGAGGGACTTGCCAACACTTGTTCAGTAGCAGTCCTTCAGGGACCAGTTATGGATAAACAGCTGGATAAATTGCTGGTTTTTTTTTTT
>WEIU01018181.1:111364-162923 GCA_013389925.1 Aegithalos caudatus
TTCCTGTCTCTGAATGCTGATACTGTAGCACACACCCTCAGATTGGCCTAGCTAATATTAGAAAATGATTGGGTAAAAGGATGAGATTTACTAATGCTTTTTGAAATTAACTGAGACATATTTTTGTAAGAATAGAAATTTCCTTCCTATTTCATGTTGTTTTCTGTTTTAGAGTAGGTGTCTACAATATAAGCCAGGTCTTGCCCTTCTTTCTCCTCCAACACAGCAAGTGTTTGAAGAGCTGCATTGGCCTCTTTGGGGGTTATGTGCATGTGAGTGCAGGAGAAATCAGGTTTGCTAGCAGAATCTTATTTTATCACGTGATTTAACTCAGAGGCCTTTTCAATAAGAGTTTATAGAGGTTGGTTCAAATCATTATAAATAAAAGAACTGAGATTTTGCTCTGGTAGTATAACTTAAAATAATAATGACCACGATTCTTTATTCTTTCTAGTGTCACAGCAACTGTGCAGCCGCATAGCCAGGCTTCCTGTCTCTTCTGAAGGCTTGTTCAGGAAATGGCAAAATGCACAAAAAGGGTCTTTGTCATTGAAAAAGTTTGTTATTGTGCAGTTGAAGTACAGCTGTTACATATTTCCTTGCTTAAATTTGAACCCTTCCTGAAGTTTCAGTCCTTTAATTATTCTGCCCAGGTCACTAGTCTATAGTATCTATATTTAGTGCATTGCAAAACCTTTCTGGTCATCTGAAGAATGAAAAGCCTTTCTGTGAAACCCTGCTCCATTTATATTAACTAGGGGTTTTCTGTTGGACTAAATAATATGAAATGTGAATACTGGAGAGTTTTACAGAGAAGTTTGAATGCATAAGCTACATCACTGTTTTAATATATTGCAGATTTCTGCAGGTCATGAGGACTACAGCACATGTACTCCCTCTCTCTCTTAAAGAAATCCCAAAACAAATAAACCAACCTCAAGGCTTCCCCTCCCCCCCAAAAAAGAAAAAAAACTCCCACCAAAAAAACCCACGGTAAGCACACACACACACACACACACACAAAACTCAAAAAACAACCCAACAAAAAAAACCCCAAAACAAACAAACAAAAACCCCTAGTAAAAACAGAAACAAATTTCCCCCTCCCCAGAAGTCAGGGAAATGATTCTCTATTTATCAGGGGTTGTCTTATCAAAAGACTGTAATAAGTGTATTAGCTAGAAGTCTTGCCTTGCAGCTACTGAAGTTTATTTCATCATTAGAAAATAGTAGTCCAAGTATTCTAACATAATTTTACTTAATTTACTTACTTAATTCACAAATATATTTGTGATTTGTGAATGCTTCAAAAAAAATGGAAGAAAAGTTAGAGGGGTGAATGCAGGACTGTGGCCTTTTGGTGGAAGTTGCTCTGATCAGTAAGGCAGAAGGGAAGGGTGTATTTGTCTTTTTCCTTGTTTTAGGGAAAAATCTTTCTGCTCCCCTCTAAGAGTTATAAGTACAATGTTTTTGCTATTGACTTTTCAGATAGAGGTGTTTACAAATGACCTTATAAGAAAGCTTTGAACTCAGACATAATCATAGAATCTATACAAAGAATGTTGTGAGAGTTTATGTATCAACATTTATAAGGTAGTATAAAATATGAAGAATTATAAAACATTGAGGTAAAAGGCATTGGACTTTAAATTGATTTTAGCTCTAAGGGCACACTAAACACAGTTCTGATCACTTAAAATGTTTTTTTTTCCTTTTAAAAAGACACAGATAATTATTGTGCTATTGTTAAAAAATACATCTTTTTGCATTTTCATAGTTAGGTTTTAGAATTTTGGACACTTTGGAGAACAAGAATAGAGAAGTGCTGTGGGTGTGGTGAAAACAGTATCTCTGGATAATTTTCTCTAACTGATATTATAAATCATCTTGATTGTTCAGGTTTAGCTCCCCCCCTGCTACAGCCCCATATGGATGGACTTTGTTGGCAGTGCATCTTCCTCGAGATGAGCTGACCACTTCTGAGAAAGTAGCTGTATCCCTTGGCAGCAGAGGGCTGGAAAGCAGAAAGCAGGCTTTTATTGGATTTCTATGTGCTGTTAGAAACTAATTCCCTTCTTGCAGCAAATTTCTGTGTTATCTAACATCTCCCTCAGGGGGTTTCGGCTGTAATGCTAGGCCCTACCACCTGATATACATTTTTCTTTTTTTCCCCCTCTAGTTTGGTTGTTTTTAAAAGCATGTCAAGATATTCAGTAATACTCTGTGTATGGTGCTGAGTGGCTGTCTGACCTGTGGACACAGTTACAGTTCCTGTACCTTTATCCATGAACTATTCTCCCAAAGGATATAAAGAGAGATCCTGGTAGGAGACTGGAATTTCCCTTCCTGCAGCAATAAAGCTATCTTGATGGGCTGTAATGTGGGCTCCTGGACTAAGAGAGAATGTCCTGGAGGAAAGAAGGCAATTACATCTTTGGCACTAATGTATATTTTAATCATAACATGATGCAGTTCAGTTGTATTTGGTTATAATGCGGTGCTATTTACATGTAATGAATATATGTATTATCATAGCCAGGGAATAGGCATAGCTGAACAAAAAGTTGTTAAATGGCAGAGCCAGCTCACTAGGCTTTTGCTCTGAGCAATACAGCGCGAGTAAAACGAGCTGGGTTTGATTAAGTGGCACAGGAATAAAGTGCTGGCCAATAAAAACTGTGGTTTTTTGCATTATGTGTTCTGCCTTTTAAGTCAGCTCATTAGCTTTATATTTATATGGCACCCTCTGCTCCTTTGAGCCATGTTAATTATAAGGTGGTGCATAACATAATCAGAATGCTTATACATGGATTTTGCATGAATGGAGAAACAGTATGTTTTGAAGTACATGTATAAGATATGTTTGAAGTTAGCTTTGACAATTTCTTTTTTCTTTGTAAATTTACTAAATCTGTTGGTGAAAATGGGACACCAGTCTGAGAGGTGCCAGTTCACCCCAAAGCCAGTGTCCTGAACTCAGGCTCATGTTTGCTTTCAGCTACTTCCTCAGAAGCTGCTTCCTCAGAAAGCCTGCTCTTGTGGTGAAGGTTTGGAAACTGGAAAAGGAGTCTATTGTTAGGCTTGTGTATGCCCAGAGTGTGCGTGCCGAGGCACATAGCTCCACACACTCATGCCTCCAGGTGGTCAGTTCACGGGCGCGTTTACGGGAAAGGAAAGTGGCAGGTTGGTTTTGGTTTTGCTTGGCACCAAGAGAAGCTTCACGGATTTTTCTTTTGCAAGGAACACCACTTCCAATCAGTGAAGGAAAACCCCTGTGTCACCCATGCTACCTGATGTCTTTGCCAAAGCAGCAAGCTGCTGAGGGTCCAGCCTTCAGCAGCACCCAACCTGGGAGCAGAGTGACTGGCAATTACAGATGTGCAGGTTGTTGCCCTTTCCTGTGGCCCCAGGGCCAGCGGTGAGAGCCTGGGTGCTGGAGTGTGTGCAGCCAAAGCCTCGTGTGGTCTGCCTGAGCTCTCCTTGCTGCACCTGCCTGGGAGGACACGTGTCAGTGAGAAATGGGCTGCACTTCTTGCCTTACAAAAGCTTTTCCCCTTCAAAAAAAAGACATCAGAGGAGGCAGTGATGTTGGAGGAAGAGGTACAGCACTTCAGTTGTTCGGACAGTTTAAAATGCCTTAGTTGGAAATAACAATTGCATTTGTTTTTTTAGTGACAACAAAAGCCTTGACCTAATGTTTGACCCTACCTGCTTTTTTCTCATGTGCTGCCATCTCCCAGCCAAGGAAGAGCTGAGCTGAAGCTCTGGGCTGCCTACAGGTTTACAGGAAGCGATGACACGTAACTCCAGCTGCTCTCCCCCGCTTTCCATGTATTGTTTCTGGATTTGTCAGGGAACACACTGACACACACTGAGAGACTATTTTTTAATTTCTTTTATTTTCTTTTATCTTTTATGCTCAGGTTTCATGCTGGATACAAACAGATGCTTTATTTAGAACATGATAGGGAAGAAAAACACAGCTTAGGGTTAACACCCTCCTAGTGTTTATCCATAAACATGGAATAGTGCGAGAACACCAGATACCTATGGAACACTGTGATTGGCTGCTACTGATGTCATTCTGATGTCACTCAGAAGTAATCAGTATGTCACCCAGCAGATGAACAGATCAGCTTTCCTTGATTGTGTGTATAAATTCCATTTCATAGTGGCACATTTTTAGGGCATTATTGCACTTTTTGAGTTTTGGAGAACATCTAGGCCTGTTCCTGAGCCTGTCAATATTTTGTCTCAGCATACATAAATGTGCCCTCCCTCTCTGCTTTTTTTCTCCTATCACTGGTATGTAAGCAGTTGGCTTTCCTCTGAATTATTTGCTAATAAAATAGATGGGAGAAGTGTTTGTGCCTCACCCGCTGTGACTGCAAGCTTAGAGAAAAGGAGTGTGTATTTGGGGGGATGGATAGATGCAGATGAGTGCAATAAAAGGTAGATTTGTAGAAATATTCAGGCTTCCATCCACCCATTCTTGAATCTAGGTCAGTGTATCAGTACTACACTGTTTTTCTATTGGGTGCTGAACTGTAAGATTATGAATGCATTTCAAGGTTATTTTATTAAGCATGCCAGTATTCCACGACATGCAGGTCAAATCAGTCAATATTTGTAACACTTTCGAGTGAAAATAGAAATCCTAAGAAGTGATAGTCTGCTCTTAATAAAGGATTCAAACAGAATAAAAGATAAAAAAGGAAAACCTCTTGAATTTTAGGATTGATTGGACCTCCTCACATTTTATGCCTCTCACTCTCATCTAACAATAGCATTGTTTTTTTCTGAAAGTTTGGAAATGCTGTTTTCAAGCAAAGACTTCAGGTAGAATTAATTTGTTTGTATAAGTAGAAATATATTGAAAATGGGTTATTGCAATACTTTTCTTCCATTTTTAATAAAATATCCCTTATTTGTAGTCTCTCTCCCTCAAATGACCAAAAGTGACTCTTCAACTGATGCCTCCAGCCCCTTGAGTAGTTGCAGGAGTTGTATTTCCAAGGGACTAAAAAAATCGTGGCAAATGCTGCTCTGCTGACTGCTCAGGAAAACTTTAAATGCTGTTATGTTACAGATTCTTTTTAGGACTAGCAAAACTTGAACCAAACAGCCTTAGAAATTTTCTTAGTGCTAGATCTCTTCAGCCCATACACTTCTGAATTTCAAATGGCCAGTTACCATAAACTTGCTGATTCAAAAGGAGGTGAAAAAGTAATTACAAAGTGCATGAGGGATGTTTCTGAGTTACAGTCTAGATACACATCTGTCAGGCTGTAGCTTGGGTGAGGTGCAAACAACAGTGATTCAAACATGCATACAAGAATTGCATGCACAGACTTTTGCAGGTGGTGCTTTGGTTTAACAACCTAAATCAATATTATTGCTTATTCTTTCCAGCTGGGAAAGCACTGCTCTGCTCTTCCTTTTGCTGCTTTTTCTTCCTCTCCCTCCTCCTCCTCCTGCTGCTGCTGCTGCTGCTGCTGTTTGATCTGGTGAAAGCTGTTTCAGCCTGAGCTGGCAGGGCTATCACTCACTATCAGGATACTTAATCTCACACAGGTGCAGCTTGAGGCACTGCAGAGGGCCTCAAGGTCACGCTGGCTGCAAACCCTAGCTCTGGTGGGAGGCATGGTAGTCATTAACATTTCACATCTGGAGGTTCCATGCTCCTCTCTGCCATTTCTCCCTTCTCCTCCTCCTCTCTCCCCCACGACCCTTCATAGCTTGTCACAAGGCTTTCCTACAGCACTGCAGCAGCTCTGGGTAGCTGCAGAGGTGAATATTGATTTGCAAGCAAGCAGTTAAGTGAAGGTTGTTTATACTTTTTGTGTAAAAATGTAGGCAACTGAAAGGAAACTATAGACAAGTAGACATCTTTCATTGATGTTGGTGGTCTAACCCTTAAGCTGATTCTTTTATTTGCTTCCTTTCTCTACTGGGTGATTTTAAGCCTACTTAAAAAAAAGAAAAAGAAAAAAAAAAGAAAAAAAAAGACAGGTTGTTGCCACTGGCTATATCTCTGCTCCAAATAGAGCCATTCCTCTTCTGAAAGGTTGAATTTGCCAGACTCCTCCACCTTTTTCCAATCTCTTCTTTCCCAATCCTTGTGTTAAAAGCTGCTTCTTTTTTTTTTTTTTTTTTTTTTTTTTTTTTTTTTTTGGTAGAGAGGTCCTCTCTGTGATGGTGTTGTTATGGTTCTGTGAAGGGTTTCAGCTGCCCTGTCTTCTTTACACAGCCCTCCCCTGAAAAACACCGGAGACAGCCTTCACAGGGATATTTTAGGAGAAAAGACTTGAGAGAGAGAGAATTTAGGAAACATTGGCAAGGGAAGCAAATGAGCTGTGATTAAAGGGAAGCTGGGCACTGAATAAAGGATCCTTAAAACCCTTTAAGTTTTAACTTAATACAAGTCTTCAAGAAAGTTGGCCAGGCTTTTGGGGGAGGATTTCTAACCTCAGAGTCATTACTGCTAAGAGCTGCTGCTTCCCCTGTGGCTTCAGACTGGAGCAAGGATTTCCACAAATACACTGTGAACAGGAGCACGAGCCTATATTTAGGACACCACACTTTGTGGTAAAAAGCTACATATGGCATATGAGCACCCACTTAGGAGCTAAAAATACACATTGCAGCCCAGTTTGTCTTTGAATGAAATCATGCTTAGAACTG
The DNA here is from genome assembly GCA_013389925.1 of Aegithalos caudatus. Taxonomy (NCBI): domain Eukaryota; kingdom Metazoa; phylum Chordata; class Aves; order Passeriformes; family Aegithalidae; genus Aegithalos; species Aegithalos caudatus. Next base: position 118,049 of record WEIU01018181.1, read on the forward strand.
CAGTGTTTAAGTGTAGTTTGATTTCCCACCTCTCTGCCCACCTCTGTTGTCCACCCTTTCTCCCCCTCAGTATTATTTTTATGTTTTAAGAGATTTTATTCATTGAAAAATGGCCTATTCAGATTTTCAGCATGTGGCTGCCTCTTCTCCAGGGCACATGCAACCTATACATAATCCTAGGAAGGTTTTATGTGAATTTCTTTCTGGAAGAGTTTTTATTTATTTTCAGGCCAAAACCACACTCTTTTTCTCCCCAGTCTCCAAACTTTTTGTGTGGTAAAAAAGGAGGAAACAAATTATGTCAAAAATGGCTATATAGTGTAGTGCTGTTCTTAAACAACTGTATGTGTTACAGGGAGTGAAGGAAAGTGTTGCTTTCTGCACTTGCCAGTTTTCATTTAGTTTTGAAATATTTTTCAGCTGGTGAAGAAAGTAAAATGAAGTCCTGATAACCTTCTTTTAAAGGGAAGGAATATTGTCACTGATTTGGGTTACCATGGAAAATTTCCTGAAAGCTTTTTAAATTTGCCCCTCTGCAAGAGGGTTTCTGTGCCTCTGTCACCCCCTCTGAGGGTGTCAGTGGCAGGGTTTCCTTAGTGGGGATTGAGGGTGGGTAAAGCATAGGGAAAGACTAAGACGCAAACTCTCTAGTTGCTGACAAGTGTATTGTACACTGATGTCTTGAAGGTGCAGCACAGACTTGTATTGTATACTTTGTTTTTACTGTATTGGATATTGTTGCCTTATTCTGCCAGCTCCTGTCCTTCAGAGGTTTTTTTCCTTCAAAAATGCAAAAAGCAATCTCTTACACGCAGAGCACTTGGGATATTAAACAAGTTATCCTGGTTGGTTCTTGCTTCAAAGTATCCTTGCTTAGATTCAGAGGGGGGAAAAATGGAATCTTAATTCCTTCAGTTTGAAAGTGTTAGGATTAAAAAAGAAGATGTGCTGTTTGTTGATGTTTTTAATTCTTTCAGAGAATACCGCCAGCAGCATCTCTCCAACTATATCATTCTTCAAGAGGAAGCTGCAAATGAAATATCTGCCAGCTTTAAAAAATGGAGCTATGTTAAAGGAAGAAGGTGTTTCTCTCTCTCTCTCTCTTTATCTGTAAAGCGGAATGTTCTGCCTGTTCTTTGAAAGAGTTATTCCAGTGATAAGGATATAATTATATAGTTTCTCAGTGCTTATGTAAATGCATTCAACAACACATCTTGGAAACTGGACTTCTGTTAGTCTTCATTGCCTCATGCATTTTGTTCAAACTAGAAACGCTTTTTTAACTTTGTCTCTCCAAAAAGAGCAGGGGAAGAAAGCTGTTTTTCACTAACAATATGACATATTGATCATCCTGATAGATCTAAAAAAAATTTACCAGAGAGATGGAAAAAAATCATTATGGAAATATTGTGATGGAGTGCACACTTGGAATTGTATATATGGATTTTTTGAGGTTGGAACAGAAATTTCCAGGCACACTTGGGGTGTGGATTGTGGGTAGTGGAGGCAGTGGTATTTGTTCTGCTTTTTGCAAAGATGGGGACCTTATTCCTATGCAGGCTGGGATTGGTTGTATGGAGTTCCCAGAGCTGCATGTTGAGACAGCAGATCCTGGCTCTTTGTTGGAGAGCAGAAGTGAAGCGAGGTTCTTGCTCTGAACATACCTTTGAAGAAGTTTGTGTACGTCATTTTGGGAACTTTTTGATTTGAGAAGAAAGAAAATATATAGACTTTCAATTTGTATTCAGGATCTTTTCAGGAGATCTGGTGCTTTCCCCATGCATTTAAATACATTGCAATTGTACAAAAGCTTTCCATGTATCTCTTTCTGCTTTTGAGACAATTCAAGTATGCATTCTGAGGCTTCTGGGATCTCTTGGCATGGTTTCCCCAGTTCATCATTTACTACAGTGCCAAGTTATCCTCAGGTACCCCACCTTGCTTGATTGCTTTCTGTGTTCATACTGGGAGTAAGGAGAAAATTCCCTGCCTCAGTCAACTTTTGGCAGGTGATCATAATATGTAAAAGGCTTCTGTATTTCTGGAAGAGGTGCCATTTTACAGATGATAAATTGTGTATATGTAATACCAGAAGACTTATTTAGGAAAAGTGCGTATCACCATGAAGAAAAATGAACTTACTCCACCTATGATTTTCAAGTCTTTGTATAAGAAGGTTTAACCAAGAAAAAACCATCCCAACTTCAAGTGTTGCTATAGACACTGAGAATCAACTTGCAGGATTATATGGTCTGTTATATGAACTTGTTAAAACTGACAGTACTACCAAGGGGCCTAAAATACCCCTTTAAGCTGAATTTAGATTTGAATTTTTGTAATTTCTTGGAAGTTGTAAAAACAATGGAAAAATCAATGTTCATCTCTTGACAAAGGAGTTTGAAGACCAATGCCATCTGTTTTAGTAAATCCTGTCTTAAAACAACACGAGCAGACTGTGTCAGTCTCGAAGTACCACTTGATATATTATTAGTTGTCACAAAACAATCCATTCTTGAATCCTGCTGTCTGTATTTCTTGGGGGATAAGGTCTCACCCAAGACAAAGGAAAATGTTACACATGGACTAAAACTGCATCGGGACGTGATAGATCTTTGGATCTGCAAGCATAATATTTTTAGGGAAGTGATAATATATCAAGGAGAAAATTAATTATGTAGGGGTTTTTCCTAACACCTGGAGCTCATGCTGTTGCTGCTTCTGCTGCTGGCTAGCTGTTGTTTTTCATAAATCACTCTGTAGGAAAAAAATTAAATCCAGTGAAATGATGGAAAAAAGAAGTCATGGCTAGGAAGGAGGAAAGCAACACCTAAATATTTAACTACCACCCAACAAGTTCAGAATCTTCAGGAATTTCCATCTTCCTTGGCGTGTTTCTTTGGCTTACAGGTTGGAAAAAAAACTACCTTGATATCTGGGATTGAAAATAGTAATCTCATCCTGGGTTCTGGATATCTTTAAAAGAAGTTTAAAAAANTAAACCCACCCAACCAAAAAAACCCACCATAACTAACAAATGAAAGAAACCAGGAATGTATCTAATCATGTGCTTTATGATTTCATCTCTGACTTTAATGAATATCTTTTATTCACTCCAGGGACCTTCACTGATGCACGCAAATGAGACCATTCAGTGAGATCTGTGGTGTTTTCTTTCCATTGTATTTTGATCCTGCCAGCTCTCATTTGGGCATTTGACTTGCACATGCCAGGGCTGAAGAGTACCTTTGTAGTACCTTTTTTTGAACACTGGTTAGGGATTTAGAAGGATGGGAGGGATCTTAATTCTTAAACAGGTGCCTCTCTCAGCCAAATTAATGAGATGCAAAGTAAGTGGCAGCATTATTTTGAGTATATTTTATTTATTCTTGAGTTGGCAACCACAGAGTTCCCAGCAGGAGTGCTGTCCTTTTTTACACCCATAACAATCAATATTTACAAGTGATTTTTGCATGCTGAAAGTGCTGAAGAATCAAGGTCTAAGAAAGTAATGAAATAAAACTTCTAATACCATGTATTTATTTTCTCTCTTTGGGCTATTTAGTGAACAGTTTATTTAGTAGGACAGTTGTAGTGTCTTTAACACATTTTTGGGTCAAGGCTGATTGGGTGATTATTTGTTCAGGTTATCAAATATACTTCAAGGAAAGTAAATTCTAAGATCAAGGACTGAGCTTTCCTAAGGGACTCCTCTGTTGTATTTTCTGTGACATTTTTCACAATTAGATGTATTATTTGACTTTTATCATCACAGAGAACGTAAAGGATGATCTTTGATTTTACCATGTGCATTCTTGGTTCCTGTGGGAATACCACCATAAATGCATTAATTTATTTCAGCCAGTTTAGCGTAGTCTTTGCCTGTATATAGAAGGAAAATGATCACAAGAGTCTTTTGTAATGGAATATGAGAGTTTTAAAAAATTTATTATGCCTGAGAGTGAGGAGGGTTATAGTTGCCACTCCTTCCTGTTGTTAGAATAAACACTTGGATTTACTGAAGCATTTCTCCTAATCAGCAGGTGATGTTTATCTAAAAAAAGTTCTCTAGTCTTAAGTATTGTCAAAGAATTGTATATCTCTACAATGTGTGTAGGAAACATTCTTCTACTGCCTGAGATGAATGTCATGTGCTCCACCCTCAGATGCCTGTTTAGGAGTTATTCTGCGCTCATGTGGGAGAGGAGTTAGAAAAAAAAATACTAGTTTATTGCCATTCTTTGTTGACTTTTTGTCTTTATATCATGTGAAATCTCTAATCTCATGTTAAACTGTGAAAAATTCATGCTGATATAAACCATCTTTCTTTCTTCATCATTCCAGTCTGTTTCCTACTGATGGATGTGGTTTCATGGAGTCAATTTTGTAGAAATGTTGAGATAAAGGAATCTGATTCTTTAGCAAGGCCAGTATAAAATGATACGAACAACTGTTTATCTATATTAATGTAATTGCTGTCTTCATAAATCACATATTAAATGTGATTAGAAAAAAGGAATCTAAAAAACCTAATATATGACATATTTATTTACTGTCTTTGCAGTTATATATCAGTTTCTCTAATCATAAGCTGACAGCCTTAATTTTTGATTAAAGGCCCCCTCATATTAAACTCTATGGCTTTATGCTTTTCCTGTGTTTCTAGTAGGAGGTATCAAGGTTACTGGTTACTTGGAATTGTCTTGAGATTTGTGTCAACCTTCCTGCCTTCCCTCCTTATCTGTCCCACATTGCCACCAGTGTGAGGTTGCTGACAAGCTCTCCCAAGTAGTCTTTTTTCCAGGCTGAGCAGTCTCAGCTTTCTTGGTCTCCCTCATATAACAGATGTGACTGGAATTATTCTTGCCCAGGGGTAAGACATGTCATTTTTCTTTGAACTTTGTAAGACTCCTGCCACTTCATTCTCCAGTTTGCTGAAATCCCTCTGAAATGTTTTCCAGGATTACTTGCTTCATCCCCTTCCTATGGATTGAAGTAGGGACTGGCTGATCTCTAATTGCTTGGATTGTCCTCCTTGCCCTTCTCAAAGTGACATTTGTTTTCTTATGGTCCTTAAGAAACTCTGCCAGTTGCTGTGGCCTTTTGTAGATTGAGGGCACCCTCAAAATGGCATGGACTGTCTCTCTCAGCACTTTTGGGTAGATCCAATTAGGCCCCAAGGCATTGAGCATGAAGAGTTTAAGTCTGATTCTAACTAGATCCTTCTCCAACAGAGTTAAGTCTTCCTTTCTCAAGACTTTCCTATTGGTCTCAAGGATCTGGGATTTCTGCAGATAAGTCTTAATAGTAAAGTACCTCAGTTTTATCCATGTCCTTTGCCACCAGGTCCCTAAGCCTTTTCACATGAAGGACCAACAGTTCCCATGGTTTTCTTTGTGTTGCTGGGACTTTTGTAGCAGGTTTTCTTTTTCCTTTCCCTTCTCTTGCCATATTTGAGGGCTTTGGCTTTTCTAACTCTGATAAGTAAATTATTGACAGGAACAATATATTGCAGATTGACAGTTTCACAGAATCATCAGTAAATTCTGAAAGCTTCTGGGTAATGGGACTCGCAAAAATCAGAAGCAGGGATGTAGTAGATTGGAAAAGGCTAATTTGAGTGCCAGGTCATTTGCAACAGCCTTGAAGTAAGAATGTGTCTAGAGGTTCAAAAACAAGCTTTGGTTCCTCTTTTTGAAATATTCCCAAATCACATATCCTGATCCAACATTTGGTAAAATTAGAATGTAATTTTTATTTTATTCTGGGCTGCACCGTATACAGGGCTGAGAAGGAAAAGATAGGAGTCCCACTTGGATCTCATGGCATGCTTGGCAGGAAGGAGAGGCAGGTAGCAGGATAGCAACTTGTTTCCTAAACCATTATTCTAAAGGGCAGGAAATGCACAGGGAGAATCCAAAGATGTTCATTGTGCTTTTTGAGCAAAGCAAGCAGCCCGCCTGACCTTGTGAGCATCTTGGATCCCACTAGGGCAGAAAGATCTTCCCAGACCATAGGTCTGAGAAGGTTCAGATGAGGAGACCTCTTCTATGCTTGTCAGCGTGCTCCTAGGCTGGGCAGGCATGTGAGTTCTGTGCTGGTCCAGCGATTTCAACATTTTCTGTCATCTTGTTTTTATGCTGGGGAGTTTAAGATTCCCCTAGCTTTTGGTGCACTTTGACAAAATATTGAAATTCTGCTAGTCATGGAAAACATGCTAACATGTTCCCTCTCTACCTAAGCTTGAAACAGCCCTGTATCACTCCTGACTGACTTCTGTCTGACCTAGAAACTGTTGGTAGAAACCTCCAGTAACAGCAGTTTGCCAGTCATACTTGGCAAACTATTTCAATTCCCCACTATCCTTAACAAAAGAGAGGTTCTTTTTCTAAAGTTCTGTGTAGAGTGTTTTATTAGAGTCTCAGCACATGAAAATTAGCCTGCTGGTAAGATGTGTGATGCTGTTTTCTAAAGTGGTTCCTGGGCGGAAGATTTTCTTTGCGGCATGATCTATACATTCACATGCTTGCTTGGGGATTTTTCTCTTACTTTGGTATTTATCTTTCAGCTTTCCTTCAAGTACATAGTAAAGTGCCATTAGCTGTTTGGGATTTTTTTGAACCCATTTAATAATGTTAAGTGTTATATAATTGTTGGATTTTTTTTTTTTTTTTTCCAGTTGTTGGACTTTGCCACCTCCTAAAATGATCTGTGGAAACCATGTTAGAACATACATGTCCCAGTTGTCTTTTGATCTGAAAATTTTAGATTTCCTTTCCATTCAAACTGGGTCAGGCAGTTCTAAGGTTTGGGAACCTGGTGTGTTCTTGGAGGCTGACCAGCCAGAGGGTTGGATTGTGGGTGTGGTGGATGTACAGAATCTGAAAATCAATTCGGTCTCAGTTCCCTAATTTGGAAATTAATTAAAACAACATGCTGTCCTTCTGATCTCTTATTCCCCTTATTTTGGCCATTAGGTGCAGAGGGTTTGGAGGGTGGTTGCAAAAATTGGTTTTAGATACCTACAAGCAGTAGACCCTACTTATAGTGGAAAAAAACCCACACACTGTCATGTAGTGAAGTGTGTCTCTTAGAGCCTGAATTACTTTGAAGTTGTACCAGCTTGATAAAATGAGACAGTGTATTACACAAGTTGAAAGATTTTCCTGAGTAAACTTGCTCTGCGGGGGAGGAAGGACTTGAAATACCACCATACCATTTTTTGTGAGGTTTTCTGTGAATGCATTTCTTGCCAAGAAGATCCCCCAGCACTTCCCACATACCAGAATGTCTCAGTTGGAAGCCCAGTAGTCTGTTGTAAAATAGACTACTGGTTCAGAAGTTCAGCTGTTTTAAAAGTCTGCATTGGGCTTAACCTGCAAAGAGGGGGAGAGTGCCTTATCTGTGTGGCAGAGATTTTGTTGTGAGAAGGTGTGCTTTACTGTATTGGTTATTAAAGTGCAAGGCTTTGAGTGCTAGCTACTCCTCACACAAGAGATTTTGTATGTAGTTATTAGACTCCATTACTTGGGTTTTAAGTGGATGTGTAGGGCAGTGGGATCAGTTGTCATCATCTAAGAACAACTCTTAAGATGAAGGCAAGCAATTTGTGCTTAATGTCGTAGAAAAAGGGGGAGCCAGTAGGAGGACTGGCAGGATGAAATGGGGGTAATGTGCTTGAGGCAGTAATCCAGAAAAAATGATTTTTGCATTTTGAATGGATTTCAGGGGGTAAGATTGCTTCTGTCACAGCCAGAAGGAAAGAGATTATCTTGCATCCCAGCAACAATAATGAGGGACTGGGTGAGTGCTTTGGTTTTATGAATAGAACAGGAAGGGAAGGCACTAAAATGCTAAAGCAGGCAGGATTTTGAGCCAGTCCAAGGTGTCTGGAGGCAGGCGGAGGAGAAAGCCAAAGGTGACACACTGGCATCATGAGAAAGAAATGATTGAAAGATGAGAAGGTGAAGGGCAGCTGTGTGTTCCCTGTCATATCAGGGTGTGTTTGGACTGACCAGCGAGAATTGCCTTGGGGAATTCGACATTTTCGAATGTCTCACACTTGACACTGTAGTGTGGTGTTATATTGTTGTCTAAACTCTGCAGTATGCTTGCAAACTCAAAATTTGCAAATTGCTTCAGCGCTGTCCCATGGGGACGTGGCTCTCTCTTTCCCTGTAGGTTTGGATGTGTTAAAAAATACACCTTCAGTGAAATGTTTCATCCCCCTGGTGAGGGAAATGGGAAGTATGAAGGTCTAATACAATAGACTGGAACCTAGGCTGTGAAAAAGAATAGGCTGAGACTAAATACAGACATTTTGGGTTCTGGATAAATACCGTTTCTTAATATGCAAAAGAGAAAAATGAATATTTACATACAAAACAAATGTATTTTGTGAAAAGCATTGGTTACAAATAAGCTTATTATGCTGTTAGAGTCAGAAGTCTATTTTTGCTCATCCTATTTTAATCTCTATTTCCTGTTTGTTTTCACCATTGGTACACTGGGAAGGAAACTACTGTGTCTTATGGATTTTCCACACTACTGTTTCTATTTCTGCTATGAGAAATTAGCCTTTAGAGCAGTGTAGCAAAAGACATTTTTGCAGTGTTTTTGATGGACTGCAAAGAAGTTGGAACCAATAGAGAAAACACAGATAAGAGCAATAATTTTTTTTCATAAAGTTCATGACAAGTAGGAAATGGAATAGAAATTGTGTGTTATAAAAGGCTTTTCATAGTGCTGCAATTGTGATAAGTACAACACATGGTAAAAAGATGATGCCTTTGAGGGAATGTTTCCACTAAAGCTTGTTCTTGGTTTGGGCAGAAAGCTTATACTGATAATAGTTTTAAATCTTTATATATACACATATATATGTGTGTGTGTATGTATATGTGTATATATTCAGTATTAAAATTATCAGCTGAAAATTATTTTGGTTTTGTTAAGAAGTAATATTTTCAAGCAATGTGCTTAATCATTTTACTTGTTGGCTTACCTTCACTCTGACAGGTAGCTTGGATTAAGGAATTCAACTGCTTCTGCTTAATGGCTTTTTTCCTGCCCCTGAAGAACAGTGGTTTTTTTTGTTTAGGCTCTTACCAGTTCAGGTGAAAAAATCTAAAATTCCTGAAAACCTGTCTTTCTACTTGCTGAAGCAGTTTGTGAAAATATTACTTTTCACTATAATATTTTATAATTGCAGTTTATTTGCTTTGTCCCCACTTTCCCAAACTAATAATTTCTTCTGTAGAGGAATACCTTTAGTGATAAATGTGTTTGTTTTTTTTTTGGTGGGTAACAGGTCTTTGATCACCTTGACTCTATGAGGAACAGCTAGAGAGGCAGGGCTGCAATCTGCATGGAGCAGGCCTGCTGTATTTTTCCCGGTTTTGGGCTTAGCTAGGGCCTGTAAAATAGCAGCAAATCTGGGTGCCATCTGGACTTGCTCTCTCTGCTCAGGCGAGGTCTGGGAATCCTGCATCACTCCTAGAGGGAGGGGTATTTTTTATTGTTGGGGTTTTTTGGTGTCTTTTTTTTCCTCTTCTAATTGCAGTGTGGGACAACCCTAAGATTTTCCCAGGACTGTGAAAACAAAAAGTCTGCCTTTCCCAATGTTTTTGAGGTTGCCCTTTTTTTATTTTATTTTATTTTTTAAATTTTATTTCCTGAGGAAGGCCATGAAAATCACTGCATAATGCATTTGTTAAAACATTCATGTCAGATGTGACTTGAATAACCCCTGGAGCTAACCTCACATGAAGCCTACTTGTTTACTATAACTAAATGAAGAGTTAATAAAATGATAAGTTGGTTTCACTGAGATTTTCTAATTAGTTGAAACTGTTTGTTTATTCCTGCAATCATAATGAATAATTTTGAACCCTGTTGTATTTTCTTGTCCCAAAATGCAAAACCCTACATGCAAGGATATCATGTATAAAAAAGAGACAGAGTACAAGTATGGAACTACTGGTGAAAAAAAGAGAAATAATTAAACTCTTCAATAGTCACCTTTTCCTGAATGTTTACTTTGGATTCAGGGTTACATTAGATCCTATTGTGTGTTTGGCAACTCATTCTATGTTGCAAGCAAGAATCTCCTAAATACTTATCATTGCTTTGCCCTGTGCATTTGAGGACTTACTTCCTTGAGAAAATGGTGGTAGAAGTATGTTTCTTTTCTGTTGAAAGAAAGCAGAATTTGTAATTTACATATGTTATTTCAAACACTTTCAACCATATCCATTTTCTGCAGAAGACTGAGTTGCAGAGGTGAAAAGCATTGAATGAGAAAGAGTAACAGTGAACAGTGCCTTGTCTATCCTTCTCCTCCTCTCACCCCGACTCCCAAAGTTCCACAAATTAATAATAATATGTTGGTTTTATGGTTGCAAAACCAGTGTTGATATGAAACACTTAACTTCACCTGTAAAGGAAATTAAGTGTGGATAGCAGTGTGTAAACTGTAAAGTTTGTTATTATTATCTTATTACCATAATTGCCTTTTGTAACATAGTTTACAGTAGATTTTTGAATGATGACCCCTCATGATAATCCAAACAACACAAAAGAAAAGTATTTACTTCCAGTGTATTAATGTAGCACGTTCTTTCTGGTATGATAATCTTATCACACTGATGTGAGAGATGTCAAAATGATGGGTGAAGGTTTTCCTGCAATCTGAATGGTCATGTTTAGGTTTTTAATACCTATTTTTCATAGGTTCCTCTGTCTTTTCAAAGGCCCAGCACTGTCTTTCAGTGGGACAGCATTGTTGGCTTCTTTCCATTTGAAGCAGGAAATCTTTGAATGTTGCCACCACTACTAAGGTAATTCCACTGAGCAAGGTGATGGGCATTAAGATGGATTCTGCTAATAGTCTCTGGCAGGAGGTTTTCCAGACACAGAAACCTAATTGTCAAAATGAAAGGCAGTGGTTTTTGCTTCCTGTTTCCTAACACTCGGCAGGATCTTTTGTGACTCTGACCAGTGTGATTACACTCAAAGCAGAGATGTTGCAATTTGTCACTGAGCTTTGGCAATGGGGGCTGATGCAGCAGACATGAGGAAAAATCAAACATGCTGTAGCATTAAAGTTCATTTGATAAGCTTTAAGTGGTAACTTAATGATCCACCAACTTTTTACCAAGACTTGGAATGTTGTACCTTACATCAGCTTTCCTCTCTACAAAGACCTGAGGTGAAGGAGTTGTCTGTTTGCCGATATTTTGTTTTCTTAGGAGACTTCCCTAAAATTGTGTGTTTGGTGGTGATTATTTAGTGTTCAAAGATATTATTTTGGGATTGATGAGACACTAATAAATTAAATATGATTAGCTATCATCTGATGATAAGCTACAACTATGGCAAAAAGAAGAGATTGGCCAAGCTTCCTCTGGCTTCTATTTTTAGGACTTGAATTTTCATCTGTTTGAAAAACTTTTGTTGTTGCTCTGACTTTCATTGTTTGATTAGCAAGTTTATGCTGTTGCCTGTTGAGTTTCTATGCCCATGAGTTAATTTATCTTCCTTTGCATTCTTCAGGTGGTTAAAGACACAGTGAGTCAGTGTTTTGCAGGTGAAGGTTTAGACAAGTTCTGGATAAAATAATAAAGGCTCTGTCTAGATTTTTATCTCGGTGCAGCAGAGGCAGACAGTTGAGAGACTAAAATGAATCTGGGTGGTCTTGATATTGGAGACTGCCATGAGCATGGATGTTCCCAGCTGGGGGACAGAGAGAAAAAAAAGTTCCTGATATTATGAAATGCATGTATTGAATAACAGTGTTTTGCTGTGCAAGAAAGCCATCTTGCTTGAAAAGAAATCTAATCAGCTATTTTAGCATTGCTTATCTTAAAAGCAGCAGCAGGCAACACTAATGCAGTTGGGAGTACCTTTTTTGCTGTGGGGGTAGAAAAACTGTTCTGCAGGAGTAAAAACCTGGGGAGGTAAGCCACAACACCCCTCCCATACATTTATTTGTCTTTTAGCAAATGGTATTTGAATCAGTTCGCTGACATGGAGAAGTTTATGGAAAAGTGCATTACCAGAGCTGCAGCTGAGGTGATTTCATAGTTTATTTTTAGGAACTTTGGATTGAAAGTTGCTAATTGAGGGTGGGGGTGACAAGGGAAGGTTTGCTTGAAGTTGGGTTAAGCTGAGGTTATCTGTATTTGTCTCAAGCCCGGAAGAGTTGGCAGGAGAATTGACTGAACTTTGTGAACTTGCACAGACCTGACCCTTAACACACTCACACACACACACACACATGCTCACACAAATGTGTCCTTGAACACTTTCTCAGCCTTATACTCCAGCCAGCCTCTCTAACAGGCATACCACAATCCTTTCCAGCCCACACTGGGAGGATATTAAATAATTTTTATCCTAAAATTCCTGCTCCCTCCTCCTCTTTAACTTTCCCATCCACCCTCTGCATGTTCCCACTGTGGGGAAGGATGAGTGCTGTTTTCTCTTATCTCCTTGGCGAGGAGGGTAGTTTCACAACTGCTCCATGTTTCAGTTTTTCACCTACCACAGACTTAATGTATTAAAGTGGGCCAAATCTGGCACTCCTTATCCCAGACAAATGTTTTATTGAAGTCTTTGGGAACTTTGCCTGGGACTCTCTGAGATTGCAGGCGGTGGTATTTAAAAGAGGTTTCCACAGTCACTTGATTTGACTGAAGTAATCTTTTTTTTTTTGTTGTTGGAGGTAGCTTGATCAAGGCAGTGCTTTCAAGTCTGAAATTGTCTCTCATGAAGTTACCTGGGAAGAAGTTTGAAATACCTCACTTAATGTTTTCACATCTCTGTGCAACAATTACCAGTCATTTCTACTCCTTGTCTTCTGTTTGAAGGCAAACCTGAAGAGAGAGATCATTTATTTTACTTTCTCCCATCGAGGTTAGGCTGGACAGTCTTGGATTCTGAAAGAAGTTATGGCAGCTTGTTATTGGCTAAAACTGATTGTCTGCAAGTGACGTGATGAAAGAAACAGTCTAGCTGAGATCCTGACTTTATAACGCTAATAAAAATCTTCAGGGTAGGAGAAGGGGATTTAAACCCCCTTTGCATGCACAGACTTATACCTGCATTCTCTCACTTTGTGATTGATGAAACAGTAGCAGGATAGAAATTACTTCTTTTGGGGAGGGTCAATTCATACTGGTTTTGATCCACTGGGGACAAAATAGTATCAGGGTGAATTGTCAGTGAGGGGAGGGAATTGGTCAGTGGAGTTAGTTCTGATAGTTCCACATGTTTCTGGGCAGGAAACACGCTTCTGACCACATAGCATTTTCCTAGAAAACCCAGAGGTGGTAGCAAACATATGACCTGTAGGGCTTTTCTATATTTATAGTAAGAAGATGATAGATGCATTTCTTTTAAGACTTCAAAGGAAGAAAATGCAAGGGAAAAAGTTAAACTGTGTCAGAACCCACGAAAATACTGATATGTCACTCCTGAATAGGGTGTGCAGTGTTTTCTGTGCAGGGAGGTGGTGTTGTAAGCAAGGGAAATGTAGAGATTTGAAGTTTTTCAGATATCCTGGATTCCCATTAAGCACTTAAAAAAGTTTATTAAAATTAAGCCTCCTCTAAGAGTGAGAGGAATTAGGAAATTGTTCCTTCACTGACTAGACATCTGTTTCTGTTTGAGGCATCATTCTTTATAAGAATATAGGAAAGGCCATGCTAGTAGCATGTTCTTCCACCCTCTTCTTATTCACTGATGTGGAAGTCCCAAGGGTCTTTGTAAGAGCTTCATGCTCAGGTCAGAGCTGAAGATCGGGCCCCCTGATCTGTTCCAACTTGTGGATTGCAGCAGGAGAAAGGAGATAGGAACTCCTTTTTTTCCATCCTTAAACTGAGAAGCAGTCTGAAAATCTGGTGCAGTGCTTGTAGCTGGAAAGATATGGAAGAGCAAATTTCTCTCAGTCAGACTGCAGAGAGTCCACAAAGTCCTAAAGCATTTAGTGAAAGGTTTTTGTGGTGGGATGAAGTGGAGGCCGGGGCTGAGGATTCAGCCCAGTGAAGAGGCCATAGCGTTGCAGTTGCAACAGGTTGTTGCAATGTCTCCTGCTGCTGTACACTTTTCCAGCTGAGCTTAAAAAAGGTTTGCCTCTAACTAATGGGTCTCCCAAAACTGCTTTAATACTTCTTGTTGTTTTATCCTGTGGAAACCTTGGTGGACCTCTCTGTTGTTTGCTGACTCTGTGAGTTCTCTTGACATTGCTGTCTTGTCCCCGACTACTCGGTGACTTGTTCCTGTAGTGCTTGTCCTCACAGCTCATGAAGTGAGTGCATGAGCAGAAGAGAGTTCTTCTCCACTTCCCTGTGTGCCTAACTGAAGTTCATGATGGACTGTTGAAGTTACCAGAACTATACTATAAAAATGTGTGGGTTTTTTCTTGTTGTTTTGTTTTATTTTGTTTTACTAACGGGTCTTTTCATAGTGTGTACATGGAAGAAGGAGCTGGGGTAAATGTTTAACAGCACAATAAAGAAAAAAATAAACCTCTTAGATTTTTTGAAAAAATCATATCTGTTTTCTGGAGTTAATCTGTGCCAAGATTTCTCTTTGTGGTTTTGTTGCATACTTGCATTGTGCTGTTACATCTCCAAAACAGTATTTTTTTTCTGTTTTAAACTTTGTGTTATATTTTTCCTTTTTCTTTCTACCTGAAAACAAAACTTCTGTTTTTGACTTATCTTCATATTTTGTTCAACGATGGAAAAAGCTGAGTATGTTTGATTAATTGTTGAGTTTCTGCTGCTCAGCTCTTTTTTCATGATGCTCACTTTTACAGGGTGATTTGTACAACAATTAACATTCCTCCAGGCTGAGAAGGGCTCTAATGGAAGGCTGTCTGTGAGCTGAGAGAGAAGCAGAAGTGGTCTGGGAGTAGAAGGATTAAACAGTGAGGTTAAACAGGTCAAATGAGAAGTAACAGTCAGTTGAAAAAAGTGCATAGTACAGGGGATTAGAAGAAGGGATGAAGTTTAATGGCCAGGTTTTGCAATGAGGTTGTTACTTATGCGTAGGCAAATTGTCTTTGTTTTGCCATCAGTATACAGAAGTTTGGCTTTGTCCCTGAAGCTCAAAATGTTATTTTGTAGAAATACAAAAACCTGATTTCTAGCATATTGCCTTTCCCACATACCTCTGAATTAGTGAGCTTCCAGCATTCTCTGTGGAAGTAGTTGCAGACTTCCATTCACTGACAAAATGAATTCCTTCAGTTGGCAAAGGCAGGTAGTGGTTTGGAATCTGCCTGTGCTTTCTCACAGGTGCACACAAATGCAATTTCAATAGTAAGACGCCACAAATGTTCTCGGCGTGTTTTTCCTTTTGCCATGTACAAGCAAGAATCCAAGATCAGATAAAGGAAATGTCATACTGACCTGTGTTTGCCTCTGAAATATTTTTGACTCTTGGCTTCATGAGTTGTCTTTATCTACTAAGGCAGATTTCTTGTCTATGATGGTGGAACCAGATTTTCCATTAGGCATTATTAGAAATGAATGTTAATGGAAGATCTTGATGACTCTTGACTAAGAATTGTTCTACTACCCGTGACTTGAAAAAATACTAATAAAATAAATGTCTTTGATACACTTTGCAGCTAAAATGCATTAGCAGTGGATTCCAGAAAGAGCAAAGTGGAAATGTGTATTATACTGTTTTCTCTTATTCTTTGTAGATTACTTCCCTGTATTAAAATATAAGAGGGCAGACAGAGAGCATAAGTGTGTGCTCTGTGTAACACAAGAGAAAACTGGAGGGTACAGGCTGGATGGGACTTCTTCATTTCCCTTTGAGAGGAAGTCTGTCTGGAGGAAGTTTTCCTCAGGATGTCCAGTGGTTTTGCTACAGACCACTGCGTGGGATATAGTATTACTACTTTCCCTGGTGAACAGAAGCAAGAATTGGTTACTTTTCTAAAATTCATTGAGCCTTTGTGAATTTTCATTCCATGCTAATGGTTTTCCATTTTGTGCAGAAACATCTTTCCTTGCCTTGTTATGTGTAATGATAATGAATAATGAGGAAATGGCTTCATAGGTGATAAAGGATATTACAAAAATCCTGCTGTGAATTAACTGTAAGCTAAATTGTGTTCAAATCATCAGCTTTGGGCACAGCTCCCCTGCTCATCCTTCCTTCCTCCATTCTCTGCTTTCTGATAGGCTTTGCAGCCTGGTCTTTGCCAGGAAAGCATAAGGCATTGGAAAGAAAGTGGAGTTAATTGTATTTAATGGTGGGTCAGGAAGGGAGGAGAAGAGATAAGGTTTTAATATCAAGAGCCAGCACCAATACTGAATATAGACATGCTTTTAAGACTCTTTTATTAAAATAACTTCAAAAGCAACTCCTTCAGACATGTTGGTCATCTTGGCAAAGCACCATGATGATTGTTTTTGAAATCTGAACTCTGGATGACCTAACACTGGGCCTGTTAAAAAACCCTTTGCCCCCACCCAACCCTGCCCCTTCCTTGTATCTTTATCCTCCTTTGCCCCCTAAACCACTGACTGATAAGCAAAAGCCTCCGAACTGGCTGTTCCTGCCCTGGTGGTTGGAATAGCTTTTGCTTTTTTGCAAGGAAAGGTTTATGGAGAGTTTAGGACCTGTGTCGCCAGGACCTTCTTGCTTCAGAACTTGCTGAGCCATCTTGGAGCCTTTATGTAGCGTAAGATAGAGATACCAGCTTGGGTCACCAAAGTGTGAGTGCACCACAGCTCAGAGGGAGCGCAGGGCTTGTGCACCTGCTGGTGGTGCTGGAGCCAAGTTGCTGCCCACGCCAAAACCGAGTCATGGTCAATGCCAACTCCTAAGCTGTGCCATGCAGAACTGCAAACACTTCTCCACCCCTCCATTTGTGGGCATTGGAGGTTTTGGTGGACCACAGAAATATTGATGCTGCTGCCCAGGCCGCCTTTGATGAAACAAACTGCTTGGGGTTCACATCTGAAGGACATTGCTTCTTGCAAACTGGGGATGTCTGCCTCTAAATCCCCTTGGTTGTGTTCTCCCCAGACCACACTCCAGCCTGTTTTGGGGAGCCAGGAAAACCACTGGGAATCAGAGCATTTAGGGTATGTATTTCTTAATCATCTCTTTGATTCTGTTATGTTTTCACAAAACATTTTTTCAGCTGATGAGTGTTTTTGGTTTATTTTCTAATGGGTAAGATTCCTGTCAGAAAATACCAGCCAGAGCTGGGAAAGGAGCTTCACAGCAATATATTGTTGTAATAATACCAGAGAAAATTTCCAAGCATGATCTGAATGCAAGGCTTGATTTCTTTTGCTATGGGTCAGAGGAGCATAAACTGTCCCTTTCATCTGTGTAGTGTTGAATTCTGGGACAGAAATGCTTGGTATTTAGTATTTGGTATTTTATTTTAACTATTTTTCTGCTGAAAAATAATAAAAATCAAAATAGTGTCCATTTTGGTAATAATACAGTGTCTGGTCGAGTCTTAGAAGTTACAAAGCTCTTACAAAGATGAAGGCTGTGAGTTTTTATCTCTGGCAATTTCCATTCTACCTATATAACTTATGGCAGAAGCTGACATCCAGGATGACATAGGTAAGAAGAATTTGATATGTTAAGTATTGCAAGAGGCATTGTGGAGAATTTGATTCAATTGTCATGTTCTTTGATGGGAAGAAAATTAAATTTACTTAATTTTTGAGTTTACAGTGGACAAGGCTGGAATCTGAGTATCCTGAGACTTTACTGAATATTTGATATCAAATATTAAATGAGCTACTAAATAAACATTGGATAATAAATTTTGAGTTATGCAGGGCAGCTTCCTTAACAGTGTCAAAAGATATATTCCTAATTGTGTGTTGTTAAATCCTACCCTGTGTATTAGGTTGGCTATGGCAAAAGCTTTTACTCAAACCTCATTTTTTCTTCTGAAACTGATAGTGTCTTCCTGAGTTCAAGACATTTTAATGATTTTTATACTTTATCTTTTAAAAGAATGGTAGTTGAAGATATGCCAGATTTATTCTTCTTCCCCAAATGGGTTGTGATTAAGCTCATCATTTTAGCTTATTTCTGAGTAGCTGCTAATTTTTTTGAGGGCTGTGTGTAATGGACTAATTGTTGCCAGAATTAATTACATCTATAAGGAAAGTTTATAGATAAATGGAAGCTGTGGAACAGAGGAAGGTGTTTCCTTTTTGAAATCTGACCACTGATAATATCTGGAAACCTGAAAGCTGATGCACTGTACTTTTGTTTCTGTGCTCATTATATTCCTTGATGCACATAATTATTATTTTTTTTTTTTAAGAATGAAAACTGCAAGAATGCAATAGGTTATTTTAATTATCAATTTTTTGCTTATGCGTTCTTTAAGGGTTAAAAATGAATACAAATTATAAAATCCTGTATATTATCTACAAGGTCCCTTCTCTGAACACTTGGAAGTGAGATACTTTACTGGCCTGTGCTCAGAGTCATGGTTGAGCTACAACCTGACAGAACAAGGCATTTCAGAGTGCATAAAGATTTAAAAGTGCAGACATTGTTGGATGCCTTTTGCTGTCATCAGCAAAGGTTAAATATTATTTCCTTTATTAAATCCTTGTCCATTGATAGTTGTTATTCAGATTATACTAAGATATATTAAAAAAAAAAACAAAAACAAAAAAAACCCAAAAAAACCCAGAGAAAATACCACAACAGATATATGGCTGGCAAATTGTGGAGGTTGTGCAACTCTTCCTGAGACATGGAGGTACTAGTCTTTAATTTGAAATGAACACTCTCCCGAGTTTTCTTCCCAAAATCTCATGGATTTCTGTTCTGCTGCATTTAGTGACCAAATCTTGGTGAACTTTCATGTGAAGATATATTTTAAATACTTTTCTTCAGTCTTTTAAAGAGTTAAGCAAAAATTCAGATGGCAGACTTGTTTCAGTAAATGACTAGCTTTAGAGTTAATTTTCAAGGAATGTGTGTGTTTCCATGTATACTGTAGATGTGTTTAAAAAATCCCAAATGTTCCTATCAAGAAAGAAAGGAAAATAGATCACCTTTTTCCATTTTAAGTTGATTCTGATGAAAAGCTACATAATGCAGTTTTTGTCAATCCGTCCAAAGAGGTTGGTTTGGCAATTCAGGACTGTGACCAGCAATGCAGTGGCAGATAACACAAGGAATGTCCTTATTATAACTGCATAACAGGCCAACTTAAAAACAGTGAGCAGCTGGGCATGCATGACTTTCTTTCTGCCTTAAGCTTTCCTTGGAGAAGCCCTGGAGAAACAGAGCTCTGCTTGCAACAGTGGAGTTGAGTAAGTGGGGCAGGGCAATAGTGGCCAGGGGATAGAGAGGCCCCTGAGTGTGTGGGGAGAGGGCCCCAGGGGGGTGGTCTCAGGGCTGGGTTTCACACACAGGTGCTGGCAGACAGGGCCCCTGGATACCTGCCTCAGCTCTCTCAGCAGCTGTGGCCCCTGTGCTTTGCAAGGCTAGATTAGGGTACAGCATGTCTTCAGGAATGTGTTTCTGGAAGTTATGAAATGTTTTTGGAATATATATATCTGTATTTTCCCCTTTGAAAGTGAGGAGGGGAGCAGGAGGAGGTAATGTTTTGGGATGCTGTGCTAAAATCCTGAGGCTAGCCAGGTGTAATGAAGTTTATGATGTCTGCCTGAAGGTATTTGCAACGTACAGTGGCAGCTGTGAGGGGCAGATTACAGCTTTCATCTCACCTGCATGCAGATGAGTTCAGTGGGAGAGAGGTCCTGCAGCCATGACTCACTTGAGCCCCCACACTTCATTTTTCTCTCGATCTGGCTCCATCTCTAACCTGAACTTTGCCCTGAGCCCTCAACCACGTCCCCCAGCTATAGCCCAGGAGAGGAGTTTCTTGCAGCCCTGTTTCCATGGCACTTTGCCTGGGGGCAGCCCCTATGCAGCCACATCCTTGTGGGCTCTTGGGCTATCTCAGTCAGCCGGAGCCCTGGGTTTATGCTGTACTCTGAGCCAAGGGCAGGCATAACAGGCCAGGGGAGTGGTCACAGCACCAAGCCTGACAGAGCTCAAGAAGTGAGTGGGCAATGCTCCTGGGCACATGGTGTAACTCTTTGGGATGGTGCTGTGCAGGGCCAGGAGTTGGACTCGATAATCCTTGTGGGTCCCTTTCAACTCAAGCACATTCTGTGTGTGATTTTCTGTGTGATTCCTTGCTCTTATGGGAGATGGCACAACAAGGTTATCTTCATGCTACTTTTTATCTGTAACGGGGGATGAAGGGATTCCTGCTGCCACTGTTCCTCCTCCTGTTCCATGCCAGTGAGAGTATGAAATAGGGCACTGGGGGTGACTGTCACGGCAAATGTGGGCTTTGTATTGATGTGACCCTGATTTGTAGGGTTTGCCTTCTACACTATTTTGTTTCTTGATGGTGAGCTGAGACAGGGGATTCAGACTGTCTTCTCTCCTGAGGTCCCTGTGGATCCCATTATTTATGGTCTTCATGGAGAAAGTAAGCCCCAAAACCTCCCTCCCCGCCCCCACAAAACCAAGTTGTAGCTGCATTGGATAGACTTGAAATAGCTATAAGCAAGTGCTCCATATTTTTTCTAAGGTTCTGAGGCTCAGTTTGCCACTTCTCTGATAATATCCTTGGAAGAAATGCAGCCAGACTCTAGGTCATATCAGCTTTGTGTTTTTGACTAAGAGATATGATTTTACCTGTTCAAACAGCATTCAAAAGCTCATTAGTGGTAGTGATGGTTGGGAAAGTAATCTTTTGGGAAACCTTCTGGTTGTGGGGGCAGGCTTTTGGAGGAGAGAAGAACCTCAAGACGGATTTTTTTAGAAGTATATTTACATTTCCAGGAAAACCTCACAATCAGTTGATCTTTGACTTATTCTAGTTCACAGTGTTTTTAAAGTAGAAATGCTGCTCTGCACCTCCCCCCACTGTGTGTGTATGTGGGTGTTTCTGCAAGTGTTGTGTTGAAAAGCAATTGGCATTTGCTGACTTTCTGCATCTGAAACAGTTTCTTTCGGGCACATGAACTGATTCTTGTGCACCCTGGCATGTGCCTGGCCCTGGCTGACCTTTCATGTGCAGCCCTGCGTGCCCAGGGTGCGAAGGCAGGTATCTGTCAAGCGCCGTGCCAAGGCAGAGGGGCCGAGGTGGGGGATCCCCTGTGCAGGCACTCCCGTCTCCATCGTGTGTGAAGCCATTCCACATAACCCTGACAGAAGGCTGCCTGTCAGCTGAAGGCCTGGGGTGGGCAAGATGCTTTCTTTCTGCGCTTTCCTTGCACTAAAACCAGGGAAAAAGGGGAATTTCACCATCTTGCCTGGCTAATGGTGTGATGGGTAGCTGGCTCTGTTTAGGCAGGGCTGTATTCCACGCCTTCCCAGGTGCACACCCAAGTGTATTTACACACAGTCTTGGGTGAGCATTTTGTAGGGAGATGTATGGACATACATATTTAAGTTGCCTGATTTCTTCCATTGTGTTTTATTTGATTAGTTTGACTCCTTCTCTCTTCCCTCATGTTTTCCCAAATGCTAGGGAGACTCTGAATTTTTCTTTGCTGTGTATGTTTGGCCTAGGTGTTTCAGATGACTTTGGCAGGTTATTGAAAACAAGGCTTGAGCTTCTGTGAATATTTGAAAGTTTTTTTCCCCTTATAGATAAAAATATGGAAAGATACATATATTTGATTGCTTGGATAGTATAACTAGCACAGAGAAGGGGATTTACTCTTCAGTGTCTCAGCCATGAATCTTGATTTAATTATTCAGTTATCTCCTCATGAAATTCAGGCACATGGTTGCATTAAAAAAATAAAAACAAGTACTTTATCTGGCCATCTTCAATAAAGATGGTATTGTTTTGAAAATGTTAAAAATAATAAATTTTTTTGCAGAGATTATGATAAAGGAAATGTAATGTGGTTGATTTGTGTGTGCATGTTTGGTTGCACAAAAATGAGGCAAATACCTGAAAGCATGCTGTTAGAATTAAGGGTCAGTTCAAGAAATGCAGGTGCCCTTTGGTTTCAGTGCACCCAAACTTGAGAATGAACCTCAAAGTCTGCTCATTAAAGAACTCATCTCTGTTTTGAAACTCATGCTTTTTTTTTTTTTTTTTTTTTTTTTTTTTTTTTTTTTTTTTTTTTTTTTTTTTTTTTTTTTTTTTTATTATTTTTTAAACTCTTGAGCAACAAAGCATACATTTCAAGTGTTTTTTTTCCAGAGCTATCTGAAACTTCTGGCTTTCTTTGTTCGCTCCAGCTGTCAGCAGATTTCAAGGTGTATGTCTCTGTGTTTGAAGAAGTTATCATAGATATTGGTGACAGCTGGGCTTTGAAATGTTCTTTGCAGTCAACACAAAGTACATGGGGAGTGAGTCATGAACATTTACAGACCATACTTTGCTTCATATGTAAGTCTTCTAATAATGAGCCTGCCTAATTGAGCTGGGGAAGCTCAAGATTTCACCATGGTCTACAAAAAATGATCCAGTTGCTAAACTTAAGGATCTGAGCAATGTTTTTTGTAATACTACATTCAATTAGCCAAACAAATTGGGATTTTCATCCTTTCTGTCACTGCCAGAGGGGTCCAAATTAGTGTGATTTCTACCTCTGAGAGGCTTCCAAGGGTATCTTTTGTTTTTGCAGTTTTAGTTATTTTAGTTGGAAAACAGGAGGCTGTGCATTTTGAAAGTAAGACTTTCCAATTAACAAGTTCAGTGATCTTTTCTCCATTACTAGTTTTATGCACTATACATTCCTGAGCAAGGTAACTGAATTAGGTTTAATCACACAGAATTAGAGAAGTTTGTAATTTGTGTTTGTAGATGCTGTGTCTGCTCCAGGTGTAAACTGAACCACCAGAAGTCTGCAAAGACAAAGCTCTCTGAGCAAAAGTCAGCTTTTGTTTGACTTTCTGAGCACTAGAAGAATCTCTAATGCCATTTGTAGGGTTGAATGCCTGGATTCCACAAATTTGCCAGGCCTTAGAATCTTCAGTTCATGCTGTATGGTTCCATGTTACAGACATGTACTTTAAAACTTCCTGACTTCATAATGGAATGCCTGCTTATGTTGATTTTCTTTCAAGGTTATACAAATACCCATGATGTAGTTGAGACAACTGTGTAATGTCAAATAATGTTGCATAAAAAAGAATAATAAATGTAGGAATAAGAAATAAATGGCAGGAGAACATATTTTCTTGAGACTGTACTTGCATGAGTGTTGTACAAATATGGAAGGTTTTATACTTAATTTTAGCTACCATGTTGAATCTTTTGTTGCTGTTTACTTAGGAGGTTAATTTAAGTCCTGGTCTTACCTTCTGCTGTTGGAACTGCAATCTCCATCCTGCTGTAGCCCATGTTTCCAAGATGGGTGGCAGTGTCTGTGTGTGGGGAGTAGCAGAGGGCACAGTGTGAATGTGTGCTGGCAGTGTTTCAAGACATCATCCACTGCTGCTGCCCAGCACCTTTGTTGTGCATTTAGACATGGTTTGGGAAAATAAGTAGAAGAGCACTGGAAGATAGGGTATGTAGGGAGCAGGAAATATATGTCCGAGAGTGGATTTGTCTTCTGCTAATAGCTTCCTTTTTGTAGCATGAATATTCAATAAATTTTATTTCTCAAGGCTGTGTTTTAAGAGCACATTCAAGGTTGTGTTCCTGTTAAAAAAAAATTTTAGTGAGGAAGCATCCTGACTGAAATTTTGAATTTCATCCAGTGACTGAAGAGATTGTAGTGCCTAAATGGGATTTATTGTAACTGAACAAGAAAAGCCCTGAAATATAAGACTGTGTTGTAGTTGTGTAAAAGCATTGTGTTTTCTGTCATCTTACACTCATTTGACCTTGAATTAGATCAAGGTCTTTCACCTGAGTATCCGTAAGACATAATATAATATGAACAAATTGTTTTAAAGCACTTATTATAATTTAATTTTTTATCAGTACAAAACATAAAGCTCCTAAGTGCTTTTGTCCTGTTTTTCTTTATTTCAGGCTTGAGTCACAGAGAAACGTGAGGATTTACACTTCTGAAGTAGGTGTGAGTGGGATTGAAGGAATTGCATGGAGGATTCTGAACTCCCCTTCTTCCTGCTCCGGGAAAGACGGGTGAGTGTATTATGAAATAGTTTATAATTAACTCAGTCCTTTCTTCAGAAGGTTTTTAGTCAAAACAGGAAGATACAATTCAGATGGCTGTATGTAAGAAAGGAAGAAATTTCAGATTCTACAGATACACCTCCTAATTACAAACATCAGCCTTCAGAATTTGCTGTTCCTTTTTGGTAATAAGAGGGTTTCCATTAAAAAATAGCGTGAGTTTTCTGTGAATCTCACCCCCTACCACCCCCACCACCTCTCTGATGTAAATGTTCTGTATTTGAAAGCTTTGGGCCTAACGTCAAAGAAAGCTGAACTGACAAAATGAATGTTGCCTTTCTTGAACTGATTCTGAGTGAGGCTGTTACTGGAGAAAAGTGCAAGGTTGAGCTTTATTAGACCCCTGCATGTATTTGTTAGTGAAACGGACAGGTGAGAAACAACAACAGAAATGTTCATATCACACCTGGGCTGCTCGTGAAGCCTGTTGGAGTGCAGCTGGTGTGTCAGTTCTGGTGGCTGCAAATCCAGCTTGTGTGTCTTCCTGCCTCCCTCCCTTGCTATATCTCTGCCCACAGATGGGAGGAAAGAAACTCCAAGGCCAAACCCTGTGGGAGGATAAATGGGGCTTCACTTTGGGTTGTACCCTATAAAAGAGCATGTGACTTTTCTGTGGAGTTTACATCTTCACATTCTAATTGCTTTTT
This sequence comes from Aegithalos caudatus, assembly GCA_013389925.1. NCBI lineage: Eukaryota > Metazoa > Chordata > Aves > Passeriformes > Aegithalidae > Aegithalos > Aegithalos caudatus. Next base: position 142,898 of record WEIU01018181.1, read on the forward strand.
TGACTTAGTGAATACCTCGCATAGGTCAGTTTCAGACACTGACCAATGAATAAGATCTGTGCTTCTTAGCACCACCTGTTCAAAGTGGAAAGATATAAGTCCTGTTAGAAAAGCACATGGCATTTAAGCCCTGGCTTTTGGCAGGGGTTTCTCACTTCTGCATCAATACACACAAGACCATGTATGTGGTCCTGTGAATGTACCAGTGCTGAGCAGTGCATAACAGGACGAGTTTTCAATTGCAGGTGTTGCTGACCAGACAGCTGTTTCACCAAGCTGTGATACAAGAAATATTTAAGAACTAGTAAAAATGAACCTTAAAACTGGAAGAGTGACAGCAGAATTTTTGTATTAGTTTAAACATTCCTGTAATTCTTGAATCTAGCTTAGATTCTTTCTGTCTAAATTGTGCGCAGGGCTGAAAATGGAGTGTGCACCATCCAGCTTTGGATGACCTTCTGAGTCTTCTACTCTTGTACTCTTACTAGAAGAGCAGGTAACACCTAAAACCAATAGGTGTGTCTGGACAGCACTCTCAGTTTCAGAGGGCCAGAACCAAAATGATGCCATGCTGCCTACAGCCCTGAAGCCAAAGGACATGCCTTGGGTGATGTAGGGGGAATAGGCAATGGGTTGGAGGTGAGAGGGACAATGTCTGAGGCTTTGCCTGAAGTGGAAAAGGGCAGCAGGTGCAAATATATGCTGAATAGGAGCCAGGCTGTGGTGAGGTTCAGGAGTATCCCAGCACTTGGAGGGGGTAAAAGGGTAGGCAGCAGAGCAAAGAGGGTGTCAGTGGTATATCAAAAGCATCTGGAGCTCAGTGGGGGAAGGAGGAAAAAAATGGTAATAGTCGCTTGTGTGGCTTCTCCAGAACAGAGAGTAGGATGAAAAGATGTAGTGGAGAGTGAAATGGGTGGGAATTTTTCTGTTCAACCACCTACAGCAAATACTTTTTTCCCTCCAGAGATATTTCTTGGTGGGCTGCATTTGAAACCAAATATTAAGGAGTCTCCCCTGCAGCTGATGAGAGAGAGGTAAAGAAATTCAGGGAACCAGAAATCAGGCTTTTCTGAATGAGGGAAAATAACAAAGGGGTGAGAACTGTGCTGGAAATAATGAAAAAATAAGCATTTTGAGGGGAAGTTTTGGAAAATAATAGGAGAACAGGGATCTTCATCAGGAAATACACAGTGATAAGATTTGATTTCTAGCTTTCTTGGTTTTTTTTACCAGCGTGATGTAAATGGCAGCTCTTACTGGAGGGAAGGAAAAATCACTTTTCTTATCAAGGAAGTGAAGAAATATCGCTATATTTGCTTGTTTGAACAAAGAATGCTTTAATGTAAGTGTGTGAAACCAATAGAAACATTTTGGTAGTACTTCTTGTATTTTCTATTTTTTGAAGAGGGGGCTGCATATGGTAATACAGCCTGGGTTAACCATCAGCCTACAAACCCACTCCTGTGTGTCTTGAGGTGCTTTCTGAAATGATATTATTTTTCCCCCTATCTTTCATATACTGACTTGCTTAGATAAAGTGAAGGTTTTAAAATTTTATTTTAATGTTTGTCCTAATGAAGCCTAGCTATTTTCTGGCCTGAATGTTCACTGCTTGATGGTAAGATTAAAATTGCTGTGAATGTTTTAAAGATGTGGGCTTTGCATAAGTACCTTTTGTCCTGTAGTGAGTAGGGTGGCTGTCTCTTGGCAAGATGTGACTCCTGCCTGAAACTAGAGCAAGTCTGAAGCTGACCTCATAGCTCATAAATTGGCCTATTCTCTCAAAAAGATGATCAGCTTGTCAAGGTATGGGCTAGTCTGTGCTTGTGGTTGCATTTACTTCTGCCTTGTGTCTGCTTTTCCTTCAGCTACAGTCATGCTTGCAAGGTGCTTGTGGTACATTTGCTTTATCAGGAGGAGACTGGGGGTGTAGACATGCCAGAAAAGTATCCTTATCTTTCTTCATTCAGTCCCTGTGTGATGTTATGTGGAGCTGGGGGGTCTCCTATTTTAGCAGTTGCTAAAATATGTTGATAATATTTGCTTCCAACAGGGCACCCTTCTTCTGGACATCCTGTTGTCTTCCTCTTTTGACTTCTGTCTGGTTCAGTCTGAGGGTTTTGGGAGCTTGTCCTGGTTTCCCAGGCCCCTGGTAGTGCTAAAAGAGTGCTGACTGGGCAGGCCTGAGATCCCCAGTGCTGTGGAAAAGTGAAGGGAAGAGCAGGTCCAGCTACAGCAATCCTGACCTTTCTGTGAGCATCACACTTATCCTATATGTGCTATCCCCTGGCTGTTCCCTCTGTTTGACAGGCTTGCAAGGCTGACACCAAAGCAATGTGGCTGTGTGTTTGCAGTTTTTCACTGCTGGAATCAAGTATTGGATACTTCCATTTATGCCTGGGAGCTTTTCATTCCTGAGCACGCTTGCTAAGGAGCTTGTTCTCCATACGAATTGCCCGGCCATGTTACTGTGTGTCTGTTTCTAACCCTGTCTAGTCATCAAATTTATTTTATTTTTTCAAAACAACTCAAAATAGAGGTAAGGCAAACATTTTATTGTATCTGTAAAGATGCTGACCTAGCATCAAATGGAAGAGTATGATGAAGTGATAAATGTTTCAAGCCCCTGGCCTTTTATCTCTGATTTTCCTTTTTTAAAATGTTTCTCAAACTTAAGTGATTGAAAAGTTTTCCAGATCTGATAACTGCAAAGATTTCAAGTGAAGCTTTTGGCTTCTATCCCAGTATGAGATCATACAAACTGATATTAGCTGAATTTGTACCAGAGTTGGAAAAGAAAATGAAAACATGTTACTGTTAGTGTCTCTCAGATATTTTTCATCTATGCTGGACAAATGTTATCTCATTGGTTAAGTTCTGAGTATCATTTGAAATTATTTGAAATATATGTGTGTATGTATATGCACATTTTTCTTGCTAATATTGTATTTAATTTATACTCTTTGGGTCTCTTATCCTCGCTAGCAGGACTCTTTGGATTCCATTTTGCATAGATTTTTTTTAATCTGCAGAGAAAGCTCACTACACGAGAGAGTATGTACTGAATTCCTGTTGCTATTCTAGAATGACCTTAAAAAGAAATCTTTAACCTGTCTTTTTGTCTGGTTTCTGTGACAGGAGACTTTGAAAGCAGTGGTCCTTGTAGGGTGTGTGTATCTCTTAAGGGTAAATGTGTGTCAACTACACATGTTTTGTGGGTCTCCTTCTATACAGAAATAAGATAAATAATGCATCAAGCTGGGCATTTAGATTACTGAACAGGGCTGAACTTTAAGGGCTGAACTTGCAAACCCAAGCAACTGGGTGCTAGAAAATTCTACATTTAAAGCTACTCATTCATCCCCTTAGTAAATATTCATTTTGATTGGCTTTAATTAGAGGATTGCGTGCTTCCCCCTTCCCCCCCACCCCCCAAGGCCTGCATATTGTTCGGCACACAGCATGGCTAATGCTTAATGAGTGGGTAGGTTGTTGATGTTTTGTTTCTCACCATTTCTTGTATGGCTTTATTTACTGCATGGTTGGCAGATGGTGCACTGAATACAGAACTACTCATTTCCTCATGGAGATTTTCATGGCATTAACACCATAAAGAGTTATTTTAACTGCATATTTTTCAGGGAATCTTAATCAGGAGTGCAAAATATGACATACATGTATATTTAACCAAACTCTGAGCCTTGACAATTAATTTTCTGGAAGGAGATGGTTACAGTACAGTTTCTTTAGTGGAAGATCTATCAGGTTTTACTGATTCCTTCCCCCACTCTTCTTTTTCGTGGCAGAAGGCAGCAGTGGGTCAAAGCTCCCACAGGGGCACAAAGTATCTCCGTAGCTCAGTTTGGTGGAAATGTTGCCATCAGCTATAACTTCCCTCCTTGTCACCAGTGTTTGCTTCTTGCTGTTGTTAATTGTACAAAAGAACACAGAATTTCACGTTAGACATCTCTTTCTAATCAAAGGCATGGATATTCTGTCCAGGAAGCTGGCTCAGCATTCAGTGTGGCTTCCAGCTTCCAGCATTCAGTGCACGTTTGAGACCTGATGGAAATTAACAAAACTTCAGAACCTGCTGTAAGCTAGAGGAAGAGAACACCCTTCATCTGGTTTCTGTCTTGGAGGCTGTAAGCTCTTCAGGCTGGAGCCTGTGTCTTCCCATATGTCGATAGAGTATTTCAAGCACTACAGCAGTATAAACAGCAGTGGATGAGGTCATCATATATCAAACAACATAATTAAATCAGTGCTTTATTCACTGTCTGTGTCTCATTATGGCTGCCTCCTAGGTCACTCTGCAGCCTTGGAGATCATGTAAGAACTAGAATGTTGCAACAGCCCTTGCAGAAACGTTTGCTTTGAAGTTGGTGCTATTCACTTAGAGACCAATCTTCATAAAAATGTACTTTTGTAAAATGTGGTGCTATTTTGAAAAAAGCCATGTAAAAGGGAAACACTATTGATTTTTTTTTCATAAATGGTCATGCACAAATGTCAGCTGTTGATCACATGATTGTGATGGGATTTCTTGATTGATTAGAGGTCTGAAAGCAATCAAGTAGATGATGTATTAAAAAAAAAAACCAAAAAGGTTTCTCAGAGGGGAACATAAGCTTAAAGTGCCTGTAAAGCAACCAGATTTCAGGCATTGGCATTAAACTGGCATTTTTTAAAGTTAAGTGATGCTTTGTTTTGGCCACTACTTTAAAGTGCACTCCCTGTAAAACAATATAGGAAAATATTTTAAGATGCTCCTTCCCCCTCTCACACTTCTGGTACCCACACTTTAAATCTTCTGTTATATCAACACCTACAAGTGTTTTATAGCAGTAGATCCTTATGTGTGTTTTACAAGGAAGTAGGCTACCAATTTTGTCTGAGCAATAAGGTACTTTGAAGTCTGAAGTCATAATGAGATATGCACGTAAGCCTCGTGCCTCACCACGTATGATGCCGTGGGCATGTGTTATTGCTTACCTATGCCTTAATTACTGTACACATGTAGCTACAGGAATATCCATATGGTTTTCCTACTGTAAACTTTCAGGGGACTTGCTAATCTAGGCCAGTACTCAGAAACAAGGGCTGGTCTGAGATCTTGGTAATTACAAATCCAGCATACAAACTTCGGCATTAAGGCTCTCCCAGACCCACTTGAAATCAGGTTACATTCATATTCTGTCTTGTTTTTTTTGAATAGCCCAACAGCATGCAAAGTTGTTATGCTGTTGCTTGACCTGCTCTATCCCAATCTTGCTGCCAAGGGAAAAAGAAGAAAAGGTATTCAGGACTTGTATTCTCTTGGCTTTGCCACAAGTGAGAAAGATTTGTTTCCTCCTTTTTTTTTTTTTTTTTTTTTTTTTTTTTTTTTTTTTTTTTTTTTTTTTTTTTTTTTTTTTTTTTTTTTTTTTNTTTTTTTTTTTTTTTTTTTTTTTTTTTTTTTTTTCCTTAAATTTGGGAGTTTCCTGAATTAATTAATATTATCTGATAAATTTACTGAAGTAATACATGTTCTTCCTCTCTGAAGTTTATCTATTTTTCTCTGGTGCTTTTCCTCTCTAGCAGTAATGACAGCTCAGGACCATGAGTTGGTACTGTGCATTAGGGTATAATCTTTGTTAAACTTGTGCCTGAAAGTAGGAAAGTGAAGAGAGATCAAAGACAGCTCTCTAATGTTCTGCAGTACAGGTGGGGTCCAGAAATCAAATCTAAAAGCAAAGTTATTCTGCTCAACCAAATATGCTCATTGAAACTGGAGGATATCTGCCAGCTGGGCTGCCTCTGGGGCTTATTTGCCCTCCAAAGCACTTCCACAAACCTCCTGCTGCAAAGGTGGGAGGTGGGGAGGATGATGAGGAAGGTCTTGCAGGATCCTGCTTGGAGGTTCGAGTCAGTAGCTCCCACTAGGTAGCTGCCCTGCTGGGAAGACAAGCCTGGCAGGGTAGGAAAGCTGAGGGAGGGGCAGAGAAGGCTACTTACCCCCAGGCTAGAGCTGGAAATCACCTGGCTCCTGCTCAGTTAGTGAAACAACAGCAAGGAGAAAAGTCTGTCATCCTGCCTTCATGTGGTTCTGGGGTGCTAGGGAAAAGTCAGTTCTGCTAAGTCCACTCTTAATAAGAGCCCTGCTATTCCTAAGCTTTTCTTATTTTCCAGTAACGTCGTCCAAACAGGAGTTAAAAACAGATCAGTGGTAGGCAAGAGGAAGAAGTATAGGCTGCTCGGTACTTAAAATTTCTAATCTTCAAAAAAATAACTTCAATTTTATTATGTTGTCTTAGTGGCTTGATTGTTGACTGATTAGGCACTTTATAAACCTCCTAATAAAAGGAATAGATGCTTCTGTTGGTTTTGCACTGTTTGTTTTTAATTTGTCCATGTTTTGCTATCCTTCTGTGATTCTTTTTTAAAATAGCCAGAGTAAAACAGAAGTGGTAAACCTTAATTTAGGGGTGTTTGCAAGAGGTGGCTCACCCTGATAAGGGTCATCCAGGCTTCACTGGTTCCTTGTTATAATCCACTACCCACTGTTGTTTATCCTCTCTTAGTATTACTTCTGTTATATTTGCTATCATCTCTGTGCAGATGATAGCTTAATACTTGCAAATGACCTAAATATAATGAATGTCATGCCAAAAAAAAACCCCACAAACCCTCTAAAAGCATACTCATATGAGAAGACAAGGACAGTACTGGCAAGCTTGTTAGGGCAGGTGTGAACAAGTGTTGGATGTAAAGAAAAAGTGTGGGTTTTGTTGCTTTTTTTGCAGTTTTTTCCTTTTTTCCCCTTTTTTTCCTTTTTTTTTTTTTTTTTTTTTTTCTTTTATTCGTTTGCTACAGGGGCACAATTCTCATTTCTATTGCAGTCATCTAGGCAAGCTGAGGTGTGTTGAGTGCAGGGCCTAATTGCTTGTGTACTGCATGCTGTGCCTACACAGCTTTCAACTGGGAGCCAGCTTGGAGCACAGGCAGAGCAAGCTCAGGTCTGTCCATACCTGCCTGCATACAGAGATCCTCAGAAGAAAGCAGAGACACCCATTTTCTCTTTATTACTACATTGCACCAGAGGCAAAATCTCAAATTAAAATTTGCAGTTAGCATGGTGTGTTATAACTGCTGTAAATTTTGGTCATGTCAAGACTTCCTGGCAGTGGGAGGAGAGGCACAGAGAAGCCAGTGGGTGCAAACAAGGGCTCTTGTGTAGATGGCTACAGCAGCCCAGCCCTTGTGTCCCATTCATGTTGTTAAGGCACCACCTATGGTGCTTTGTACCAGGAAAATTACTAAGTAGCTGAAGAGAAAATGCCACTAATGCTGAGTAGTGGAGGAATTAAGATCTGTCTTGTCCTGAAAGGGGTTCTAGTCATATCCTCCTATCCACTAGGATCCCATGAGAAAAGGTGCTTGACAAGGCTCAAAACAGCCTTGCTGCTGCCTTTCCCCTGGTGCACTGCTTCCATTCAACTGACACAGTAGGGAAAAACTGTGAACTAGGATAACAAGGATGGCAAGATTAAGAAATATGCATTTTAATAAAGGGATTAGAGAATAGATTTGCATATCTTAAAACTAGAGAAACAGAAACTTGGAAAGTGAATACTTTTCAGAACGAGTTCTGAGTTTTACCTTCTCAGTCACTGTGTTCATTTACTTTAGCTATCACAATGACTATTAAAATGCTATTGGTGTTTTCTGCTTGCTTTTATGAGTTGGACAGCTGAAAATCTTACACTGTGCTGTTTCCAGCTCTGCCTCTAGACCAAGGAAGAATGCCTGGTTACTTTCCTTTCTGGGATGGGAGGACTTGATCATATGGGAGCTCTCAAAAAAGGTGCTGGCTGGCAAGTAATTACCTTTTCCTTCTAAGAGGATGCTTTTCTCTTGGGCAGGCTGGGCAGAAAGCTGTGGGTCTGGGCGTTGAGCATAGTTTAGCAGCCTGTGTTTGGGAGGGAGGAGCAGAATGAGATAGTAATTTCTGTGAAGCCTCTGTTTCCTGTCACACTGTATTTGACCTGACACAAGCAGCTGACATAACATCACAGTGGGTGTTGCCAGCATTTTCTTTTAATATTAAACTTGGGAAAAAAAATTAATAACTGTTTTCTTCTTAAAAGGAAGGAGAAAACCCCAAAGGATCTTGGCTGGCTCTGCATGCCCTATAGGTATGTCTGGTTGTTTTTGATGAACAAGGTGCTGTCCTCCTGTTTACCTCTCTCAAAGGAAGTGTCTGTTGACATAGTCTGCATTTCAATCATCTTTATTATACAGCTCTCTGGGAAGCCTTCGGGGCAAGTCAAGCCAGCCCTGAAAGGAGCTTCTTGGTCACAAAGAGAGAAGAGTAGGAACAGACACCCACAGCTTGTATTACTTTATTTGCAGAGATCTTTGCCCTGATAACCTCAGACCCCAGAGCAGCTGAAGCTGGCTAAGTTTGGAGTGGTTCAGAGGCATGGTGGGCAGGTCTACAAGTGGCTGCTGTATCCACCCATGCCCTGCAGCCAGGATGGACATGGGTGTGCCGACAGTGCTGTTGGAGACCTGGCTTTGATATCCAGCCCAGTGGAGATGGGGGTGTCCAGCAGTGGGAGAGCTAGGTGGGTGCTTCCAGGCTCAGAAGCATCTTTCCCCCACCACGTCCCTCGATGCCACAGGTCTTTTGTGCATGCTGTCACCGTGCTTGGTGCCCTTAGTGTGGCTCAAACCTTCACAAAGCTTCATGTGCCGTTACCTGCTACAGGCTTATTCACTGAATGGCATCCAAAGCGTTGCATGTTGTGGGTTTGTTGGTGTCCAGAAGGTTGGTCCCTGAATTCAGCAGAGAGCTGCTGTTGGTTTTGCCATCAAAGCTGTTTGTTGTTAATATAAGCATGTGGAGAGAATTTCACTTCAGATTGAAGTTTATGCATCAGAACTGAACTTTCATGGGTAAGCAAACTGTGGGTGATTTGCATGATTGATGATTTGATATTTTCGGAAGTGTGCTGTATTATTCCATGCCTCATGTGTTTTGGATAGGTGAAGCTGGCTTTGGCTTGCACTGATGTGGTATTTTCCTCTAGTGCTCAGTGATGAGCTCTAGATAGATGCTTGTGAAAATGATGCTACACAAAGAGCATCCATCTTCTTGGCAAAAGGTGAGGCCCTGACTGGCCTCAATGTGCCCTCGAGGCCTCTTTCTCCAAATCTGTGCAGCTGCTGACACCTCTGAGGGGCTAAACCCATCTATCTTTTGGAAGAAGAATGGCTTTCCACTGCACTAATAGAGAGTGAGTTATAAACCTACCTCTCTCAAGTTTTTTGCCGTCCGGACATGGAAATTTATTGTATCTTCAACAGTTCTTACCGTAAGCCAGCTGCAATCTCATCAAAAACTGTTACCCAAAAAAGCTACAGATGGTTAAGAAACAGTGTCTGAGTGACCCGGTTGTCAAGTGTAAGGTGGTACTTGTGGTGCACGGGGAACTGCCTAACAGCTGAATGTTCAAATATCAATTAAAATAATTTGCAGCGTCATGCACTAATGATGAAAGCAGCTTGTGTCTTCATGGTAGCCGAAGATTTCAAGGGCCAAATTCACTGGAAATATAAACAGCGGCGCAAATTATATGTTGGAGCACAATTGCTTCCCTGCAGGCTATAAATAACTCCTATTTTAAGACACTGGGGGTTATTTGTCTCCTGTGGGAGAGTCTCTATTCTGTGGTGTAGCTGACCAGAAAATGGTTGTTAGTGATAAAGTGGTGTAATTTGCATTGATTTATTATTCATTGGCTGTGCAGATCAAGTGCAGCTTACTCAGCAAGAGGGATTGATACCAAATTCTTTTGTCGCTTAAACAAATATCCCTGCTGAGTATAAGTGAGAGATGCGATTGTAACAGAAGTGTGGTGATATCAGACACCTTCTAGCTTGTAACTCTCTAGGATCTGACTCAAACTTACTGAGAATTTGACTCCGAACTTAATTTTGGCCTACCTGGGTAAACAAGACTTGATAACTATTGGAAGTAGATGCATATAAAAAAATTTCAAATATAATTCCTAGACTTTGTCTAAATTTCCCACACCTTGTAACATGCACATCCTAGTGTTTGTGTCTACCAACCTGCACCCATAATAATGGGGCTTTGTTGGCTACTGTTTTTAGTGTGGGCAATATTAGGGATAGGGCATGATCATTCTTTTAAGGATTTCTTCTGAAAATGTTAGCTTCAGAGCTTCCAGGTATTTTGAGATATACTATGATTGATGTGAGAGTGATATTATCAATGCCTACTTTGATGTTCCTCTGAAAACTGTACCTCTTGGAAGAAAACTACTTAAAAGACTATTTGTTGTATTTGTTGTATTTCTTTTATTTGTTCCTCACCTTTTAAATCAGTTTTTTATTCGTAGTGGTTGTGGGAGAAAATCTGGAAATATTAATCAAATGCTTCCTCCAAAAAATGGAGGAATGTATTCCTTAAGTGTTATTTTTAAACTATTATTGGGGGAAAGAAGGTGTTTTATGTTCAAATTCATTGTCTTCAGGTATGCAAGGCCACTGCTGCAGGTGTTGAACCCTCCCTTTCTTCCTTGGACTATTATCAGCAATGATTTCACTGGTTATTCCGCAATTTCACTGTAATTTTGGCTGAGAAAAAAAGTAAAATTAGTTACAACATGGGAGGTAAAGCAGTGCCGGAGGAAATTCTTACAGGCTTTCTGGTGATTATTTTTTCTTTGCACATTGACTGAGCATCAGTCTCCCTCCACAAGTCCTTGTCTGTAATCAGCCTTTGAATAAACACTCCCTGTCCTGCCATGGGCCGTTGCTGTTTGCAGACTGGAGTGAACTTGTGGAAAGAGTGCTGTAACTATAAATTACTCTTTTTGGGCCAGATGTTCTGGGGAAATCTGAACAAAATAATAATCTTGTAACTTAACTGTTCTCCTGAAAGAAGCATGTCCTATCCATTTAAAACTGAACTATTTTGCAGCATATTCCTTCACATTTTTGCTAAAGGTTAACAAAATTGTTTAGACAGCTCTAGTTGGTGCACATCAATCTACTTTACGACCAGCTGATTAATGTGACTGATTTCTGCAGTGAATTTCTCTAATCACTTCTTATTTACAAACTGGGGTGGCTTTGTTTAAAGCAGATATGCTGTGAGTGTTCATCTATCTTAAAAGTTCAATCCTTGACTGAAGTAAGTTTAGGAAACACAAGTCTAATGAACCTCTCTGACAAACGCTGCCCATAAAAGAAGAGGTCATATGCTACATCTCTGGTAGTGTTAATCCCTCTTGTCATCTCCTACAGATGTAGTAAAAAAAATAAATTCTTAAAGTAAAGAGAAAGGAAATCATAGCCAGTGTAGGCAAATGAGAGAATCAGTTTCTCTGAAGCCTGCAAGGAGCTGCGCAGGAAGCCAGGAAACTGTGGATTTTCATTATCCAGGCTATTGGCAGACAGCTGGTAATGTGAAATAAACTGTAGCTTTTTTTGAGAACTTATTTAAGCCTCATAGACTTACTCTACTGGGAATGACAGAGGTTTTGTCTTTGGAAATAAGTTAAATTGTTCAGTCTTTCTTCAAGTGGAGTTAGGCACTGGGCCGATGTCTGCTGTGATACATTGTGCTTCATTACAGACTGTAAGTGCTGAATCCCTCTGCACATTTATTCTGTTGGTAAATATCACCCTAACTGGCCTTACACAAACTTCCTTCAATGGTAAGCATAAGAAATATTCAACTTCTGTGTCTCTGTAGGGAACTCAGTTGGACAGAGACCACAGGTATTGGGATGCAGTGTAAGCAAAACTATTCACTTTATATTGACAAGCCAGTGTAGCTCTGTGGAATTGTAGGATGGCAGAAACAAGTCTCAAATGTTTTGAATGGTCAGATCTGTTCTGTAGAATGTCAGCATAAGTTGTGTCATGATGCTGATTTGGAAACAAAAATCATGTAAGTGGATATGTGAATAATTAATTCATAATTTAAGGACTACTGAGAGTCCCTTAATCACCTTCAGCAGTCACTGTGCTTTTTATTTTTAAAGCAGGCATATTTTTCCCTACACTTTTACGACTTGTTTCCTGTTATCACTATGTATGTCTGTGAGGATATTCTACACATGGCTTTCAGTGTAGGAATAATTCTGCATAATTAGGTTCCCTTTACTCTTCGTATCTTCTGTTCTGATGACTCAGATGTGTTTGTACGTGAGTCCCTTCTGAGAAAAGCATGTGATATTTCCTAGTGGTGATTTCTTTTTGGTGATCAATTCTTTTAGACATAGGTTGCAGATCAAAATTTTGACCAATGTAATTTTCAGTTTGACTTTTCTTTTAGCATATCTCATTAAACAAAAGTTATCTGGTGTTTTTGTACTTGAGGACTTAAGAAGAAACTGCTAAAGCTCTTGCCCCATCTCTCTTCAATTTATCATTCTCTCTCTCTGCCTTGTTACTTTTTCTGGTTTTGGCATGTGCTCTTTTTCCTCTTACTGTCCCTTTAGTCTGCTTCTACAAAAAGTCTCCAGCCATATTGCCTTTATTATTTTTATTCTAGATTTCCCCGTAACTTTGCACTGCCTTTATCAAAAATGAGCTCTATTTTAGAAGCACCTAACACTCTATCCTATCTCTAATTTGTCCAGTTTTTAGAGACTGACTCTTCCCCTCCATCAGCCCATGGTACCTTCCTCTCTCAGATTTTTGCTACAATTTGAAGTGGAACTTCAGTCGTTTTGCTATTTCATAGGAAAACCTCATCAAGATATGCAGACCTCTTCTTGTTTACACTTTTGCCCTGATTTCTGCAGAAAATCTGGATTCTGGTGATCAGAATTCTCTCAGTTCCTGGAGAAGGCCTGTTAAGTAACATAGACAGATGAGAGAAAAACATGGATTGTGTTTCTTCTGGGTTACATTCAAGAAATTAAAATATTTCTTAAGGGATGGTCTGTATCACTGTGTAGAGTGGCAGTATCTTCTGCTGAGGCAGTCACAGCAGTTGAATATATCAGGAAAGGAGGGGAAAGGGTCTGAAGATGGTCATATGATATTCATGCCTGGCTTTACTTTTATGCAGGATGTCTAAAAGGGACAGGACACATTATTGGATAATGAAAGAAGAGTATAAGTGATAGAAATGATAGTGATGTTAATTGGATCATCAGGTTATTTAATGAAAGGTTTGTGCTTAACTTGATAAAGTGATTGGTTGTGGTCAGTTAGAAACAAGGAAAAGGTTTGTACCAGGTCATTAGGGAAGGGGAGTCTGAACTACCTGTGAAGACAAATGTTGTAGAGGACAATAGGTGCATAGCAGGCTACTAATCTTGCTGGAAAAGTACTTTCTGTGTTCGGGAAGAGCAGCAAGAGAAAGTAGTAGCCTCTCCCTGAGTGAAACTGTGAAAGATCACTAAAAACCCCAAATCACCCTCCCCCCTCCCCACAAACATAAGAAAGGACATAGTGAATAAATGAGTATCTGTTCTAGTTTTAGCAGCTAATAATGAGATCATAGAAAAGCTAGACTTGGGAAGTAACTTAAGATCAAGTGATCGGGAATTGATTTAATTAAAATGGAGGATTAAAAGTTTGTCCTTAATTAAAATTTGTCTTTGAGAGATAGCTGACGTGAGTTTGCCAAACTGCTAGCAATGCAAGTTGGCTGCACTGAGAACCCATGGACCTGAATAGTGCAGCAACTGGGAGCTTTTGCAAGTACTCCAGCAGTCTGAATTTTGTGTCCCGAGGGAGGAGAAGTTGTCAGAAAAGTGTGAGAGTTAGAGTTGCCAGAACTCAGGCTCAATGGAAGCTAACAAGTGATGTTAATACACGTAGAAAAAGAACACTTGAACCATATTTCAAATAGCAGGAGGACTAGTATGTAACACTGCTGCTCATGCAGGGATTAAGCATAATTTAAAAGTGGCCTCTGTGTGAAAAAGCCATTGTCCCCTTGTTGGGAAGGATGATGCATCAAGACCCTGCAAAGATGGTTTATTGGTAAAAGACTCTGAGGGTGTAAAACCTGCAGAGGAGATGGAGTTAAAAGCAAGATTTGAGCTATAGAATGCTAAGCAGGAAGTTGGTGATTAGGTTAGTTGATGGCCAGCACCCTGATGATTGAACACAACCCTTGGGAAACAATAGAATCCCAGGGGGATGGGCCTTGCCAGGTAACAGAGGAAAAGGTGGGTTTTCCAGGTTTTTAGTATGGTAATATAATAGTTCTCATAGGCTGTATGTAAATTCTGTAGGTTTAGTATCCTGTACTGGTTGGTTAGTGCTAACCAGATTATTCAGCATAGAAGGGGATAAATTGTATTGTAACAGGAAGTTCGGGGGTGTTTTCTGGACTGGGAGTTGGGACCACGCTTGAGCCGGTGCTGGTCAGGCTGGCTGTCCCCACGAACAATAAACCACGTGTCCAAAGAGCTTCCCTGTCTCTGGAAATCTCTCATCGAACCCCAGAGAGACCACCAGCCATCGCTAATACCCCCTCAAATCCATCTGAGTAAACCCATGTAGAGACCACTGGGAGAAAAAAATCTGAATGTGATGGAAAGAAGGCTTGAACATGGCAGTGCTCATGAATCACATAGGAATAGATAAACTTTATAAGTGCATACTCAGAAATTGAATGTACGGGTGCAAGGATTTTTAGTAGTTCCTTCAACACCCACTGCCCACCTCTGGGCTTTATGCTTAATAGTGCCAGCTGTCTGAAACAGGAGTAGTTTTGTGGTGTTGCAGTGCTTGGCATTGTGATTCTTGAGTATCATTGCATCAGTTCAGGAATTTAAAGTATGTAAACTTCAGGAACAAGTTGAAGAAGAGGGTGTGAAAAGAACATTAAATGTGATGTCATGTTAGGAAACCAAAGAAACTCTGTTTCTGACTGAACAGAGAGGGCAACATGATCGGTTGTTGTACCTTTTCTGCGCTGTCAGAAGGTAGTGGCATTTTTGGGACACTCAAGGGAAGAGTGCTGTCAGACTGGTTAAAATAAAGTACAGAGTGAGAGCTCTAAGATGCTGAGACTGGAAGAAAGTGACTGAAAGGGTATGACTGAACTTGATACTCAGAAGGAGAGAATGAAATACCACAAGTGACGTTAAATTTGCTGTGTAAGCAACTCCCAGAATTGGCATCAACTGAAGGGAGGGGAGGAAGTTTTGTAGGGAAGGCATTTAGTGTTACAGGAAGTTAATTTATGTTTGTGGCAAAATGTAGAGTTCGAAAATTTGGGAAGTAAAATAACATATGTGTTTAAGTGCAAAGAAGATGTCTTGGAAGATGAAAAAGTGTGTCTAACAACATGGTTTCTAATAAGCTTCTCAGTTTGGTCTAAGGCTCCTAGCCTATGCCCCTCTCCTATTCCTTCCAGACCACCTTAGACTGCCTTGGCAATCTTTAAATGGAATCTGAACCATCAATGCAGAGCTGAGGGCTAAAGAGATCTCCTAATTGTGGTAAACTGGGAAGAATACTGTGGCAGTAGCAGAGCTTTCAGAAGTGCCCATCAATGTAGTGGGTTGTCCAGAAGTGAGAGGTATCGTTGACAGGAAGGATAGAGACTGGATTGAAATCTCAGTGAGGATGAGATGTCAGAGCAAGGATGGTGACCAGCAATATCAAAAGATCCAGAAGGGTCATGTAGGAGGGAGATCCTTGAGATTTTCCCAGGATCATGAATTACTGTGGTGAAAGCACTTTCATTCAAAGGGAAATGGCAGAAACTGGGCCGGCCATGATCCAGTACAGAGTTGGAAGAGACGAAGAGAGTGCAGTGGCTTTAGCCTGTGCTTGCGACAAGTTTACAGACAAGGAGGAAGAGAGCTGCTGAAAATAGGTAGGGCTGTTTTCTTCTGGGCAGTGAAAAGGGGGAACAGTGTGTGAGAGATCTGTAAGTGGGGACTAAGCTTGGCTGAAGCAGAAATGTATAGTCGAAGACAAATAGAAAAGGTTAAAGCATTTCAGATGAAGTGGAATAATCTATAGGCTCTGTGTGGTGATCTTTTAACAAACTGGGATTTTGGTAGGAATTGGCAAAGACCATGAGAGAATTGGAAATATCAGCAGCTTCATGCTTAATGAAGAAATTGGCTAAATAAACTTTTTTTTTTTTCTTTTTTTTTCTTTTTTTTTCTTTTTTCCTCCCCTCCAGTTAGTGGTAACTGATGTGAAGCAGCAAGGTGCTGCTGCTTTGCTTTCCCTCTTTCCCCCTGCACGGCCGCAGCAGCCAGGCAGGCACGGTGCCGACGTGTGCCCCGCTGCCGAGCGTGCTTGGCTCTGGAAGGAAAGCCGTGCATCCAGACTTCAGGGGCTGCACAGCCTAATTGTCTGGCTCTGCTCCAGCTGGTGATTGACCCAATAAACTCTAATGAATCTGGATTCCTGCAGTCTGATTTGCTTCCTCTCCTGGTTATGTGCCTCTCTCAGTGCGTGAAGAGCTGAAACCTGAGTGCTGGCTTTGACTAAGGGAGTGAGAGAGGGGGAAGCAGGGGAAGAAAAGACAGATAACAGCCGAATGTAATCAGTGTTTTATTACCATCCTCAGGAAGTGGGAACGGCTAAAAAAAAAAAAAAAAAATAAAACCACAAGAAAGCAGGAAANGTAGTAGGTTGGAGCAAGGAAAGTTAGTTATGGTGAGGTTATTTGACAGGAAATTACAAAATACAAACAGACAGAAGAAACACATTTTAAAACAGGGTAGGAAATCTCAAGTTACTTCACTGTGTATATTCAAGACCCTCAAAGCAAAGGCTGAAAATAGCAGTTTAAACAAAAGCTATCTTATCTGATAAAGGCATTTCAAGCACAAAAGGAAATTTATATATTGGGTTGACAGTCTTAAAATAAACTGATTTTCTTGATAACACCATAGATTTAATTGTGGGAAGAAAAAAAAAAATTGGGTTCATTTGTATGACCTGCAGACACAGTAAATTCCCGTGTAAATTAATTCTTTTACTTTCTTTGTACATTTCTTTTCTCCTCAGAAGTGTTTATCGGTGTTTTCCAGAAATTGTAAAGGTATATTTATGCATGTAGGACGAGACTGATAAATATGTGCATAATTTTTAGAATTCCATGCAGACCAGATACAATTAATTTCCTGTGCTACTGGATGGAAGCATATTAATGATACTTCAGCAAGTAGCATTCAGATTCAGAAAGATTTTGGCAGAAATACATCGTTTTTGGATGAGGGTAAAATCTCCAGTACTAGTGATCAGAATTATTATTATTTTATCAGTATCATTTTTAGTAGATTTGTGATAAGCTTTTGAACACTTGGTGGGTCTTTTCACTTTCTGTGAGGAAAGGAAACAATTCTGTTATTTACCACAACACTTTTATCCTGTTGAGATTTTGAATAAACATTGTTTCCGTATAGGTATGTGTCCTTCTAGTGAGATAGGATATGTGTTACATGCGGATTTGCTGTGAGGGGGGGAGCATGGGAAAGGGGAGGAAATTACTGAGTTGTGCAAATGATCTATTAGATTCTCACAGTTCAGATCAAAGGCTTAGAATGCTGTGGGACAAAATATCTCACTTGCTTTTGACTGAAGCGGTAGGAAGCAACATTAAGAGGTTTATAGGTACACCTGCCTGGCTGCCATGACCTGTAACTTTGTGTTGCCTCCAGCTTCTTGCTCAGCAGGCTGCATATCTAGCAGGGTATTACAGTGCAGAAGCTACATCTGCAACTCTGTTCCTCGTCATACCTGCTTACTCCTGAGACAAGTGTAAGTTTGGGATTTTTTTTCCCCAGTTCTTTTGTCTGCTGTGCCTGTAACTCCCTCCTGCTAACACTACTGAGCTTTTATCATCAATGAGCACAGCAAAAGAAAATCTGGTGAGAGGACACTCTTACTGAGTGCTGTGCTGGAAGGTAGTGTGGTGCACCATGGCTTTGTTCTGGGAGGGTTAGGTACATGGATGTTTCCCTCTGCACTCAAGTATTTCATTTTCTAGGTGATCCAGGTGTGCCTGAAGATCTTCTAGGGACCAGAGTGCTCAGAATTGTCTGACCTCATGGGGCTCAGAGAGTATCACTGAAGTATAATGCAAAGATGAGTTCACATCAGTTTGTGTTGAAGAACACAAGACTGCAAGGCTGGACAATCTTGCTATGAGTCCTGTAGAACCGTCAGGATCTGATGGGGGTTTTGTTCTGCTTAACAAAGAACTACCAGCTGACAATAGGCTACAAGGATTGGGTTGCAGTATAAATTTTCTGAACTTGTCATTATTGGGGTTTGCACTCAAAACAAATAGAAATTACACCTGTGCAGGAAAGCTGACCTTTTTTTTCTGTTGATTTATGTCTTGTTTAAATGACCTCTTTAACAGGATTTCATAACTCAATGAGGTGACTTCATGAGGGAACCTGTGGGAGGAAAGTAGCTTCCTCCTTTAAAATNAATGCATATATTGACTGTATGGAAAAACAGGTAATAGAGCAATTCATGACTGAGTCTATTTTTGTTGGTAAGTTTTGGAGTATTTTTCTTTTCTTTTCATTTTGGTTCTGAAACCCTCTACAGTTACTCCTTGATACAATTCTGAAATGTAGATGTGGTGTTGTAGTAAAGAGAGATCAATAAAGTGTAGTGTCCTATAGTTAGCACTCAGAATGCTGATCCAAGTATTGGGTACTTCTCTTTTTCCTATTTGTTTTTTCAGCAACAATCAATACCTACTGACACAGGTGATAGAAAATTTTCTTAGAGTTAAACATCTTGCATCAGAATTAGAACTTATGAAGAACTCTAAGATATTTTTAAAAAATGTTGGCTATGACATGTCTTTTACAATCAAATATTTCCTTTTTTGTTTGAAAGTTTAGATATGTATGAATGAGATTTAAGGATATACCAGGTGATCATGATGCTACACAATTTTCTTCCTGTCTTAGTGCTGTTTTATAGCTATTATTTTACATATGTAAAAAATAGAAAATCAGGTTCTGGAGATGGAGAGTTACTGCCTTATAACAATCCCTATTACAGGGTAAAATTGTGGTCAGGTAGCCAGCACGTCCTCTGCTGAACATGTATTAATGCTAGCTTTAACTTCTCAGCTAAGCTTAAAAAACATAGCTGCTAGAGTTAAGATACAACCATTTCAATAGTTTGCTTTAACACAGTTTTGCTGTTTTCACATTCATAATGATAGTAAAATAAATGGACTTTTTTTTTTTTAATTTTTTTTTTCTTTCTTTCTTTCTTCAAAACCCCTGTATTTTATGGTAAACTGTAAAGTGGGGAGACTACTTTGGGAAAATTTTGTTTTCTGGTTTTGAAAGGTGAAACTCATTGTGACTACTGAGTGCAAATAAAACCCAGGTCGAGAAACACAGAGAGATGTTGTCCCCTGGCTTTGGTTATGTGCATTACTTGAGCAAGTCTTGTGACATCAAGTGTCCTTTCCCTGCGACAGAACTGAGTCTACATGTGGCTGACTGACTTGAGACAAGAGTAAATGGATTGGAACTGGAATAAAAATCCAGATTCCCTGGCAGGGTTTTTCATGCCTGACCTGCTAAGAAGTGTCCGAACCAAGCAAGGTGTTTCTGCAAAGCTGAAAGTCTTACCAGTTGGATTTTGGGACTTTTAGGACTGTTCAGCATTCCAAAATAGGCCTCATGTATTTCACACACGTCCCTGCATCTTCGAAACTCCACTGTGGGTAAAGTTTGAGCTAATTAACCAGTAACAGATGTAAACCACATTCACATCCAACCATATGTTATCCTTGTAGTTTATCTGCACTTGTTTCCTTTGAAAATCATGAAGGCTGAACATATATATTTACAAGTATATGGTTTTAGTTTTGCAACTTTTTATGGTTTCCAAATATAGACAGTAGTGCAGTTTGTTTCAAGGTGTTTTGAATAGAGCACCTGGCACATCTCCAGCATTTTTCCAATCAGTCACTGGTTAGGTTTTTTGTTTTTTGTGTGGTGGTTTGTTGTTTGTTTGGTTTTTTTTTTTTTTT
>WEIU01018181.1:172875-187608 GCA_013389925.1 Aegithalos caudatus
AAAAAAGAAAGAAAAAGCATGCATGTTCATAACTGACAAGCATGTTGCCAGTTCCTGATCCAAAGCAAGTGTCTTGTAAGGCTTCCAAAGGAAAGTGTACCAGGATTTTACAGTGTGTATTCTTGAATTCATTTGTTTGTGAAAACTGAAGTTTATAGAAAAGCAAAATCTCAGGCCAAACAGTTTAATTTGCTGGAAAATAGGTCTTTGAAAATAAAAATATCTGACCCAATTGGTAATTGAGGGTTTTGTTTAGCTAAAAGTATTAGTTTTGTAAAAGACTAAGAAAGTGTAGTACACTTTGATTTTCTTCCAAATGTTCTGTTAGCATATTCAAAGTATTCTGCACATAGTGGGCAATAATCAGCTGTGCTGTGTTGGTATGAGTATGCTGGTCAGATATGCCTTGGATCTGATCTGCTTTCTGTATTTCAGATTCCTGTCTGTGCCTTATAAAATTACACTTTTTCTTTTTTTTTTTTTTCTTTTTTTTTTTTTTTTTTTTTTTTTTTTTTTTTTTTTTTAAATGATGTTCAGTACTTGAAATAAACTCAAACTTAATCCAAGACAGTGTCAGTGTTCATTTTTAAAATGAGATTGTTTACTCAGTGGTCTTCAAAACTGGTTTTGTCAGAAGGGGCAACGTAACTTTTCAGGGTCTTTTCAAAGACCCTAAACTCTGGTTAACACTTCATAGCAAATGAAGAAACTAAGAAGTATTTCTTTGGAGCAATATTTTGCTTTCTTGGACTATATCTATCTTCCAAATCCTTGGCATTGACCTTAAGCAAAGTGATGAAGCTTGAAAGGATCAGATATAGCTCAGCCTCAGTTGGAAAGAACTGCTTCCAAGTACTTCTCCACCTGGCACTTCTGATAAAAAGTTGTTTTAACCATCGTGTACTCCCAGAAGTCTACTGTGTCCTTATTTTTTGCCCCATACTGGGCATATACCATGTGACTCAGAGGTAATGGTATGTCCCAAGTGCAAGACACTGATGTCTTTTTTGCAGTCTCTTTGATCCATTTTCTTTTACTCTACCAGAGACAGCTCAATTGTAAGCACACACTGAGGTACAGGAGAAGAAACTCAGTGAAAATCTCAGTGATGTGATATCTTCCACACCATAATTTTGTATACTATGTTCATCATTTATGTGAATTATGATTTGCCACATTGATATTAAATCTCATGTAGGTAGCATTTCTCTCATTTGGAGGTTGAGGTAGAAAGATAAGTTAAGCATCATCCAAGGGCTGTGTAAGAACCAGTTCTCTGTCTTAACAGTAAGCTGCCATAAAACTAAATATTCCTGATGATGAGATGCCATCAGTATATTGCCTCCAATAAGGTCTTTATTTCATCAGCCAATCATTGGTACAAGAATGAAAATTAATGTCCAAGTGGTACACAGGCCAACTCAAACCACAAAATTAAACTTTTTATCTTCAAAAAATTCCAAGCCAGTTGTTCATAAAACAAACCATCCCATCATGTATTCTAGTATTTTCTTTGTGAAGTACTTGTTCAATAAAAACCCTGTCCTTTTGATTGTCTTTATAGGAAGATGCACCAGAGGGAAAAGTTTTAGGCTGATGGTGAAACCTTGAGAAATTACAAATGGATTGAAGACTTCTAAGGCTAATATTTTAATAAAAAGTTTGGACATCGAAGGCTGCTTTACTGACTTTCAGTGAGACAAAGTGTCTGAGCATGGTTCTGAAGAAGAGCCTTAAAAGCTAAAATGTATTGGGAGTTTTTAAAATGCTACCTTTAATCTCTGTTCTATAATGGGGCCAAACTTTAGGCAATGGGAACAAAGGAAATCCTAGTTGGGTGCATTCCTATTCTTAATTGGAGGCTATGAAAAATGAATCGAAGTGTGGAGAAAGCACAAAGCTCATCTTAAATACACAAAACCAATACAGTTATCTTCTCATGAAAATGTTTTGTCTTCACTTTTGTTTTTATTTTGAGAATGATCATAGTATATAATGTGAATTGTATATGGAATTATCTTTTAATTGAGCTTCGACATCCCATGTGTAGACAAAAATATGTGCATCTCTGTTTCTGTAGTAGTTACTCCTGCTCTGCAGCATTTCCTATACATAGAATGAGAAATATGCAGGTAAATTTGGCTCCTGTAAATGAAAAATACTTAGTTTTTAATGAGTACTGTATATAATTTTTTTCATGTTTTGTTCATTTGGGCATATCTGGGTTTATTTCACATTTTCTTAACCTAAAATAAAACCCCAAAACCACAGCCTTGTGAAACCCACCATGAATTTTTGGGTTTGGTTTCACAGATTTTTGTCTTTTTGTCCTAGCAAGTTAATTTTTTGTGTAATGGTAGTTGTTATAGCCATATCTTCTCTGTTCCAGGACTTCACTTCTCATTTGTTGGACCTTTCTTTGAGAACTCCAGAGAGAGCTGAGAATGTACTTGACTCTGATGCAGTGATAGATACAGCCAAATATGACATAGCAAAATGAAGCTTGGGATGCTTATGCTTCTGTATTTTATTGTGGTATTTATGTAACACTTCAGATTATTGTGCTAGCATTTCAGATATTTTAGTTTCTCCTCGTCACCATTATCCTTAATTTTTTTTTCTGTAGATGGTGGGCCAGAAGCAGGAGATGCAGTGGAGCTTTTTATGTAACCTGTATAGCAGGGATTGTCCAGATTAGGTCTCTACAGAGAAGGCATTTGGCTTTCAGACCTGTACTTTCTTTACACGTGCAAGTACAGCTCATGTTCACCTCTTGCTGCAATGAAATACTTAAGTTTTACAGTTCATATGCAGGAACGGTTCATGTAGGTGTTTCTGATACTTCATGGTTGGTTTGTGATATGCTGGTTTTTGGCATGGTTTTGTCTGCTTAAAAAAATAGTCTGATTTTTTAAATCACTATAATGTAATTTTCATGAAAATTTTTGAGAAATCTGAGTTCACAGCCAGATTTACGGGACTTCATGTTAAAATTCCAGGTGCTTTGGATAGAATGTGCTGCTTGAAGTAGGGGATGTCTATGCTGGGTTTGATATGTGCTTTCAATGATGGGACATTGGAGGGCACATAGAAGGCATCCTTAGATGTGCAGAATTATTGTTGGGAGCAAAGTAATTAAGTCTGTAGATTTTTGGGGCAACTTTCAGTTCTGTGCATTGGTTGTCTGATGTTTCTCAAACTTTTGCTTTGAAAATTCAAAGGTTGCATGTTTTGACTGAATGTTTTATAGATTATGGATAAAGCATTAAATATGGTTTCCTGGATGTTTGTGTTTTATTGCTGCAAATTTACCTTATATCGATTTCTAAAGCATATTTTTTAATTTATATTTGCTTTTCAATAGAAAAATGATGTTTAATAAAGAGAAAAGTTTGATTGCCACAAAAGGACAAATTGACTGACACATTTTTTCTGACCTAGCTGTGTGAGAAGTATTTTAAAAGCACTATACAAATATAAAATAAGTGAATCTGGCTGCAGCTTATTGTTTGATGGATATGAGGGAGACTTCAGGTTCAGTGTCATTAAGCAGCTTCCTTAAATGGGGATGTGGTTTGGCATGGTTGTTTATAAATATGCAGATGTACTTAAGCCCAATAACTGTCAAGCATTTGCATGTTAATGAAGTACTACTGCACTAAGCAGTGGACAGCCAGCTGGAACTGTGGAGATAGGATTTATGCTGAGGATCTCAGGGAAAGTGCCATGACATGCAAATGGAAGGTATGGCTCCTATTGACTCCTATTGGCAGAGATCTTGTTCACTGTTGACACTTATTTTCTTGTATTCTATCAGATGCACAGTAAAACCAAGTTCTTGCTCTCCCCAACCCTTTAAAAATCCTATTTTTTTTCACTAAAGTAAATCAATTTTGAGGACAGAAATTAATACCCTTCTTTCTCAGATAGACAGCAGAACTCATAAGGGAATAATTACAAGTCTAATTCAGCTCTTTTAATGACATCAGCCCAATGATTCTTGGATTCACAGTCCCGGATGAGTTCCTAAGCTTTTTAACTCTAAGCTTCTAGGCTGAAATAGTATGACTTTTAATTTTGTTTTCATTGGAAGATCAAAGAAATTACTGCAGCATTAATTAACTCTGTGTATTTTGTTTGTGTAGCCCACTGAAGAAAGATTGTGTATTTAATAGCATTCATTTGCTGGGTGAGATAAGGGAAAGAGGAAAGGAAAGGAAAGGAAAGGAAAGGAAAGGAAAGGAAAGGAAAGGAAAGGAAAGGAAAGGAAAGGAAAGGAAAGGAAAGGAAAGGAAAGGAAAGGAGGCTGGTATGTTGGGCCTATCAGAAGAATTGTCTGTAGACCTGGCAAAAGCTTCTAGAACTTAGTCATTCATGTGTTTATTTTCTAGAAGATTTTTCTGTCAGATCAAGTCTGATAATCCTGACACGGGCTTTTTTAATGGGCTGGATTGCAGATGGATTACTTGGGTTGACTGTTTTATCTTGTGCAGATTTTAAGCACATGAAGATTTTTTATTTTGCACAAAAGTTACAAATGCATCATTGGGAATGTAGAGGTGAATTACATGTTTCTACATTATTTTCTTTTTGGTAATGTAATAGCATCCATAACTTCCCCTTATGCAAGAATACAGCTGGGGTTGTTTGTATGATTAAAAGGTGTACTCCTTTGGTCAAGGCAGGCCAGCCATCCTTCATACCCATTCTTTGGCAAGTGACCGCATTGTCCTTAGGCTTTTTCTGGAGATGGGTGCAATGCATGCCTTACTCCACATGTCTGCTGTCTCTATGATTTTTCAAAGACGAGAGAGCAGACACACTACAACAGCAACCTCTTCTCTCATCACCTTTGGGTGCAGCCCATCTCTGATCTCCTCACAGCTGCAGAGTTGCTGCTGTCCCCAAGTCACGACTGCTTCTGCTAGACTGAGGTGTAGAGCACGGCGAAATGCACACTATCAGAAAACATCCTTGGCTTCCTCCTAGTTTCTCTTTCCTTGTACTATAAGGGAAAGGAACCTCTTTACTAGTCACATACGAAGATGGTGCTTCTTGGTCTGGTTTGCTCAGAAATAGGACAAGGAGTCAAGCGAAGAAGCTGCTGTGTGCTGAGGAGAGAGAGCCATGATATTCTGCCAAGGAGAAGAAATGCTGGAGAAAACCGTGCCCCCTTCTACAAGTCCTTTTTGTAATGTAAAGGGATTATTCCTTAATTAAAAAGAAGTGATAGATCTTTGCCTTCTGGTTGGAGGCAGCACACCTGTGCGCTGGCTCCAGGGGGAGCTGGCTCTGGTTGCCTGCTGGCTGCTGGCAGCCGCTTCTGATCCTGTTTCTGTGGGAACAAGTGTTGGATCAGCAAATGGGATGTATGTGAGAACAATAACACACAAATATTGATTTACTGGCTACCCGAGCTATTTCTGTGGTTGCAAGCTATCTGCCTTCAGCCGCGTGCCTAATGCTGCATGTAAGGCACAGCGGCCCTGCTTTCCTGCATATCTTTACCACTTGCAGAGGAAAAAGGAGTGTTTTAACACATGGCATGTGAGAAAGTGCATCCATAGAGTCCTTGCATGGTCAGCCAGAGCTTGGTTCATCCTATTTCTTCCACCACCACCAGTGCTGAGACTTTGTGTTATATTTGTTAACTCTGCAAAATGAGGATAAGAATTGTTGTGCTGTCTGACATCTCCCAGAGGAGCAGACAACAGAACAGAACTGGGGAGGTGGTTATCTTGTAATTTTCCACCCTGTCCCTTTCTCTCTTTCTTTCTTTGTCTCTTTCTTTCTCTCTTTCTTTTTCTCTTTCTTTCTTTCTTTTTCTCTTTCTTTCTCTCTTTCTCTCTTTCTCTCTTTCTCTCTTTCTCTCTTTCTCTCTTTCTTTCTCTCCTTCCATCCTTCTGTCCTTCTTTCCATCTTTCTTTTACCTTCCTATTTAGTGCTGTGCAAAAGGTTAAACTCAGCCTGTCTCAGTTTGAGGAAAAGGGGGTGAAAAACCCCATTATGACAACAAAATATGTTTTGTGTAATTTTAGATGTCAGTCTGAAAATCTGCCAACTTGGGATCATGTTCAAGCATAAGTCAAGACCTACAATAGAGTGGGAATTGTGCTTTAAAAAATCTGACTTTACTGTTCCATAATGCAGATTTAACTCTCATTACCATCTAGATAACAGCAGAATTATTGGTTTTGATCTTACTACAAAAGATGCTAGTCGACAACCAGATTCCTTGTAATTAACCCCTTACTAGATGGACTTTTATATTTTTTTAAACCTAAACTTTTTTTGTTTTGTTTTGTATATCCCTAGAAACTTCTGCACTTTGTGGTTTAATTACATTTTGAATAGAAAGGAATTTTAACTTTCCTGGGCAAAGGGTTAGAGTAGAGTTTGCACCTGAAAAGAGGGAATTTAATGCTATGCCTGCCAAGTGGCAGTAGGATTAAAATCCCAGAATGCCTGACAACTGTTTGTCTGACATTGCCTGACTGTATTCTGTTGCCCTCACTGTTCTACTGAGAAACCTTTCCAGAGTTCAGTGAGCTCCTGAGAGTTATGCTTGTTTGCAGAATCTTTCCTTCTGCCCTCCCTTCTCTTTCCTTTTTATTATTAAATTAATTATTAATTACTCCCTGGATTCTAAGGCTGTTAAATACAGCTCATCAAACTTTGACTTTATGCCAGAGGAGCTTTTGGCTTCTTCAATTTGTCCAGCTTCAGTTGTCTGAACCTGCAGCTGGCTGTTGACGTGGTGTGGGAAAGCCCCGACGGAGCAACCTTTCCTTGAGAGCACAACACAGGAACAGCAGGTGTCATGGAGACCTTTGGGCTGTTTCCACAAGCTGAAAGGGTTGCTTCTGCAGTTTGGGATCCCTTGGTACCTGCTTGTGTTGCCACCCAGCTTTTGCAACACTGTTTTATTGCAGTGTGCTACTGAAATTATTCTTGCTGGTGGAACTTGTTGCCTGTGGGGTTTTTTTAAGGTTCCTGGGCACTACCAAGACAGCTGGCAGACACTTCTTGTACTGAAAATCTCCTTGAAAATACTGGAGATCTTATGATTGCTTCAGTTGTCTGCTTTACTTAAAAACCTCTGCTCTGTGTCAAAACTAAAGGGATCTTTTTTTCTCCTCAACATACTGATAGTTCCTGGCAATTGTGAGCAGGACATAAACCCATTAAAAGCCCCCAATTAGTTCTTAACCAGTATTTATAAAATAGCTCAATACAAATTATGTTTAAACATTAGCATGAAGCAAAACTGTGCTATTTTCATTTTGACAAATTTGTGTACGCTGTGGAAACCACAGGATTTGTGGGAGGAGGAGAATGCCTTGGAGAAGAATCCAGCATTAACTGGCTATTGGTTACTGAGATGGTACACAAACCTCGGCGTCAGGCTGGCTTTGTTTGTGCTCCAGGAGTTGTGGGCTGCTGAATGTTTTTTTAAGGAACACTTTTCTCAGTTGCATGCTTGCCTAGAGGTGGTCTCCTCCACCACAAGCACCTTATTCTTGCCAGTCATCCCTTCAGGCTCAGTGTGCTGGTGTAATCCGAAGCAAGAAAACATATCCACAGACCACAGCATGCTGCATCTTATCAGCAGTGGCCAGCAAACAAGCTCAAATCAGCCCTAATTTGTACTAAGCTTACCAAGCTAGGACTAGGCTCTTCAGGAGACAAGTTGCCTCTTTCTCACCCGCTGAAATGATGAGATACACTGGGGGCTGCTGTCCTGGATTGATTGAATGTGCTGATGCCCTGACACCCTTTGCAGACATCAGACGTATTTAGTACTTAGGGCATGCTTCCATACTGCTCTGTTTATCCTGAGCCTCCTGGAAACCATATGTCTGTGATTCATGGAGCATTGAGCCTGGGCTAATCAGCTATGTTGACAGGCAGGGTATATTTTATTGGGTTTAATGAAACCTTAATGTTTTCGTGCAGTTTCCAGAATACTTTGTGTAGATATGCCCATGGTCAGAGGAGCTTCAATTGACTTGGAATTTGTCCCTGTCCAGTTCAGACTGCATGACCTTTAAAGTGACTGTGAAGCAATATCTCTTCCTTTTTCCTCTGTGCCCCAAAGGCCAATCCAGGACAAGGAGGTTTTGAAGGGACACAAGAAAAACAGAGCCAATGTAAACACCAGCAAGGAAAGAGGAGAGGACAGGAAGAAACCGAAATAGCCATGGAAATCTGTCAGGTATAGAGAAGGCCCTTTTTGACATACTGTATTTCTTGTAACACTTACCATACATTTAGTTAAACCAGTAAAAAAAAGCCATTCTGACCCTGTGAGATGTTATGCTTGCATTTACAGTATATTCCTGCTGTCAAGATTATAGCCAGCATTTGAACTATGGCAAACTGGAACTGTTTTGTAGGAACTGTGTGTTTTAACAAAGGTATGTTTTAAACTCTGGGACATCTTCCTACTTGTTCTCAACTAGGTTTATATATTAAAAAAAAATAAATGAGAAAGGCAGTGTGAGCATGCTGTGAGTATGCAACAGAATTGCCTAGATGACTGACTCTCCCTATTTGGCTGGCTACTTTCCGAGAGCATGTTGAACACATGCTCTGGTGCTATTTGAAGGCCTCATGAGAGGAAGAAACTGATTGAAAGCTCTCAGTTGTGCTGAAGTGGGTGGCCAAAGTGCTGGAATTGAACAGCTGCTGTGAACCTGCTGAACTTTGTTGTTTATAAATTATTTTGCAAGCCATCTGGAACAAGAATGGCGCCACAGTTTACAAAGGTTGGAGCTGAGGTTTTCAGGTTGAGCAGCAAGTGTGAAATATTATTAAGTGATTATCAGATTTTAAAGGCTTTTCTGAGTGGCTTAAAGAGAGACTCTTAGGTTAGAGAGGTTTTAACTGAAACACATTGCTGGCTTTTCTTTCCTCATGGTGTGTTTATCTAAGTTACTTTTGGGTCTCCCATTAAATCCTGAACAATACCCAGGAATCCTACTATGACTGAGGAAAAATACCCATTAGGTAAGAGATTCATTTGCTTTATGGGTTCGAGGTTGTATTGCCTAGTCCCTGACAAAGTATTCCTCAGAAAACCTTACCCATGTGTAGGGGTGATGTCAAATGTGAGGTTTTTTAGGTTTCAGGTGGAATGAAGCTACTTTACACATCTGCCCATTTCCCAAATCTTTCTGAAGCAGCCCAGTGACTCCTGTAAGTGGGACAAGGGCACAAGGACCATGCAAGCTGCCCAGACTGTAACTGGCAGCCTCCCTCTGGCTTGGTTTGCTCTGTGTTTTATGGATTTTCCCCTTGGTAGCAGAACAGTGTCCATAGGTGCCACTGTAGCTGAACAAGTATGGGCTGGAGGGGGAGACCAGGCCTTGGGAGACCTTTGGGAATCACACTTTGGGAAGTGTGATTTTACTGTCCCCAGCTATGGTCTCCCCTGGATCCATGAGACTAGGAATCTTTGAGCTTTCCAGCTTTCTGTTATTAGAACAAGAGGGATTTTTTTTTTTTTTCTTTTTTTTTTTCTGAATGAATTTCTCTTTATAACTCTTAGGGTAAATGTGCTGAGAGAGTGACTCACACGTTTACCCTGTGAGCAGTGTACCTGAAATGGCTCAATGTGTGGGATGTTCAGCATGCACTGGCTAGGTGTAAAATGGGAAATGTCACAGGAAAGAGGCTTTAGCCCACAAATCTCTGCTATTTTTGTGCTTTGTACATGGACCCGATGGTGTGCTGACACACAGCTTTTTAGTTAAGGTACATTGCAATTTAAGCTCTTTCTGGAACTGTTCTTCCAGTGAAGGCAGGGGGAACTGAAAGTCTTATAGATATTGGTCAGGTAGAAAGCATGGATTGATAACTGGAAGAGATATTAGGAACAAAAAATATAAAGTAAACTTCCACAGTTGTTGTAGGAGCATCTTTCTCTTCTGTTGACTAGACAGAAATCTTATGTGCTTGTTAATGTGAAGAAGGTGGCTATCACTGGAAAGCAGCAATAAAGAGGGTTTTCTGGTCAATTGTTTTATAATGTTGAACAGGCATTTTCCTTATATGACTATATATCTCATTTTTTGGCACTATGTACAGGGAATTAAATATAGCTTGCCTTTCCCTGTGCTGACCACTTGAAATGCAGTCTCAAAATACAATGCAGTATTAATGGTATTTGTACTTTGTGTGTGTGACAACTTCAATATGGTCATGTTGCAGTTCCAATATATTAACAGACTATGAAAGGGTTGCTAAAATATAGCTACTTTTCTGACTTGAGTTTCTACTTTCCTCTGAAAGCTCACATTTCTGTACAGGGTCTTCTGTTATGCATGAAGTGCTAAGGAGAAGATGGGAACCCTAAACCCAGAGCTGTTAAAATCAGTGAAACCTGGGTTTCTGAGAACAGATGCTGATTGACACATGCACACACACACACACACAGACACCCTGTTTTCTGGGCCCCTGAGTGAGGGGACTAGAAAACAGGGTGTCTGTGTGTGTGTGTGTCTACTTTCTAGCCTCTTTGGCTATGTCTTTTTTCCCCAGATGGGTGTAATTTTTAAGTGTTCAGTGCTGCAGACCTCATTCTGCGTACTTCTGCTCCATTGGGACACGAAGTAGGTCTCCCTTGCGCATACCCTGCTGCTTATTTTCACAAAATCTCTGAGAACTTACCAGCTTTGAGACTCTGGGTCCCTTGTTAAATGTGTCTGAATTTAGTCAACAGGTTCAAAAATTGCTGGAAACATGGGTGGACAGACTACCTGTGTCCATGTGTGCTCACAGGTAATGAACAGTTAATGCTTTGCATGTGTAGAAACACATGTACCAAGTACTGCATATGATTTGTTTTTACCTTGTACAGCTGATGGAATTCCACCAGGTCTGAAAATAAATCCCACTTTAAGAAATAATTGATTTTGCCTTTTTTTTTTTTTTTTTTTTCCCAGGCATGTTATTTGTTTATTTATTTTTCTTCTCTCTAATCCATCCCTATAAGTGGTATAAGAGAAATGCTGACACACTCTTGCCTCTGCTATCACCAGTGGATGCTACTCTAAAAGTATCTAATGATTTTAATGAATTTTGTGGCTGAAAGTTGGACACTGAGGTTTATTTAAAAGCATTCAACAGTGAAAAAAGAATAGGCCTTTATTGATATCTAGTCAAAAGTGAAGACTTAGCTGTAATTATTTACAAATCAATTAATGGACCTTTCCTCTAACACCCTATCAGTCAAAGACTGGCTAAGAGCAGCAGAGAGCATTGATAAGAATATGCCATGAAACAAAATCAATTGGTTTTTGTCATTCTGACAGAAGTGAGCTCTACACGTGGATTAACCCAGAATGCAACAGGAAAATGTCCACAGGCTGGAAGATAACCTAATTTTGTAAAATCAAGGTTGTCATAAGAATCTTTCATAATTGGTGGTGAGATTAGGATTTATAGCAGCCTGGTGGTAAAAATCAAAACAGCTTCTGGTGCAGCATTGCAAACACTTCAAAGCAAGGTTGGCTTCCTCAGATATGGAATCTGTCCTTAATGTCACCTAATTTAAAGAAAATAGATACAGGGCATGAGCTTTGAGATCATACTTTTATGAATGAGGTCATATGTTTATGCTTGTAGTTGGCAGTTACAGAATGCAGTCCTCAGGAAGCATTGGTGCATGCGTATTTCTGCTGCTGTAGGACAGCTGCCAATATTTTTTCTATTACCTTTTTGAAAGTTTTTTAAATTAAAATGTTCTTCTGTACAAAATCTTTTGTTATATTTTTTGTCTGAATATGAAGCAGTCATGGTATTTGGATCATAATCCTGGCTCTAGTATCACAGAATCACTGGGTTGGAAGAGATCTTCAAGATCACCAAGTCCAACCCATGCCCAAACACCTCATCTGAACCATGGCACCAAGTGTCACATCCAGTCTTTCTTTAAACACATCCAGGCATGGTGACTCCACCACCTTCTCAGGCAGACCATTCCAGTACTTTATCACTCTTTTTGTAGAAAGCTTTTTCCTAACATCCAACCTACATTTCCTTTGGCACAGCTTAAGATTGTGTTCTCTCACTTTATTCTTCAAAACAACAACAAAAAATGCCCTTAAAATTTCCTCAAAATGGCCTTTGAAAAAAATCTGAAATATTTTTGTAATTATCAGCCGAACACTAAGATAGTATTGGGGTGATATAAATAAATGACAAAACTTAAAACGATCAGATTTAGCAAATCATAGTTCTTTGTGTGATCACACAATGTGAAATTCTCAAGAAATTTCCAGTCTTGTATCTAGATTTCTTTGGTTTGCACTCAGCTCAGTAAGAGCTCTGATTTCTGCCTCCAGCTGTGCAGTACATATTTTACAGCCTTACAATTAGCATAACTTTATTCCACTCAAACATTCCTCATTAGTGTGCACCAGCTTCCTCTCCCTGCAGTGGGCCTTCCACAAACTGCTTTTGGGAAATCCTAGGGAAAGACACCTTTATGGACATGCTGCTCCTTCTCTCTGTCCCTCCAACATGTTTATTGTCCCTAGCTCCAATGTGCTTTTCTGCATTTCTGCATGTTATTTTGTGAATCATCCAAGCATTGCAGCAGTAGCACTTCTTGTTTATTCAATTCAATTTTCAGCCTAAAATAGTTCTACAGATTGTACCACCTCTGAGATTTAATGCAAGAACTCCTCCCTGCCAGGCAGTGCAAATAGGCACTGGTGAGTACAGGGGCAGGAATACCTGAGAATCATTTAAATAAACAGCAGTCCAAGCCTTAAAGCAAAACCCAAACAAAATATATTAATCAAGATGATTTATCAGTAATGTTTTGTGACCAAGACCAAAGGTCAGCACAGTAACCTTTCAGTAATGCATCGTGCAGTCATGCAAAAGACCTGGTTTCTGTTCCCAGGCTTAGTCTGAACAAACTTGTGTGGTTTGTTTAATCTCTACAG
This sequence comes from Aegithalos caudatus, assembly GCA_013389925.1. Classification (NCBI taxonomy): domain Eukaryota; kingdom Metazoa; phylum Chordata; class Aves; order Passeriformes; family Aegithalidae; genus Aegithalos; species Aegithalos caudatus. The sequence goes on from WEIU01018181.1 coordinate 185,832, forward strand.
GGAGAAAGCTCTGCATTGCTCATTGATTTCAAGGGTGACCGTACGGATAGAAGTATGTGCCCTTTTGGTCCTGAAATGGGACAACAATGCTTGAGAGAACAAGTTTTAGGGACTTTCAAGTGCTAGAAATATGCAATGAATGTTAGAAGGAAAGATATGGAGCTCTAGTAACATTGCGAACCCTTGAGAAGGTAAAAGTGTGTGTTGTGAGTCTGAGCTCCATGCTGAACATACAGCATTCCCATAAAGGATCTTGCAGTGCTCAGAGGTGCTTTGCACCAAGAGAGGTGTAAGTTTCCAAGCTACTAAAAAGAAAGGGATTTGCAGTGAAAATAGTAAATACACTAAAAGACGAAAAGTTAGGGAAGATGTTGTTGCCCTGGTAACCATAACTCTGATATTAATTAGCATGACAGTTGTTTCTAGCTGCTGATCTCTAAGTGTTTGCCTCTGCTTATTATTTGCAGTAGTAATTTAAAAATTCTATAATCTTTGTTTCTTATTTATTTCATATTTATATATCTTTGATAGTTTTGTCCCCACCCTCTCTCTGTTGTTCAAAGACAACCTTTTTCCCTTCTTTTCCACATATGTTTATCTCTTCTCAAGTGGGGCTGAATAAAAGGGCAGAGGAAGAATCACTGAACTGAAGTCAACATCCTGGAATAAATTCTTTCTAAAAAAGAATGAATAATTGTATTGTCTGCAAGACACAGAATTCCTCATTTAAACTTATTGTACTTCTTATGTATCAAAATCACATAATGATGTACAACATGAGAAAAATAAAATGACTGTTGTTTCCAGATCGTTTGATGCAAACTATTTTTTTCAATATCAGAAGAGCTCTACGTATGGTTTCTGACATGTCATTACCTTGACATTGGTTTAGAAGCATGCTAGCCTTAGTTGGAATTGTGAGATGCTTTCTCTTCTTTATCCTTAGTAGTTGGCCCATGGTCATGACATACTCATTTAAATAAAAGCTTTTTACAATGTTTTCTGGGCAAGTACCAATTGTCTTACGGGAAAATTTGACTTTGGGTGAAAAGAAGGTGAGTAGAGGAAAAGGAGATGAAAGTACAAAATTAGCTTCAAATCACTGCCTTCCACCATCTTGAACTATATTTTTTTCACTTAGCTTTGGAAGAGGAACAGTTGGAAATAGCACAGTACCAGTAATCTGTAGTGACTATCTTGTATAGTAGAATTTTCCTTGGAGGTATACATATTCTAGGTGATTTAGTTCTTGCAGCCTAAAAGACATGTTATTCTTCAAGTACATAATTGTCTTTTGCCTGCTGCTTCATGTTAATATTGTGGGAAAAAAAAAAAGCCCTTGTGCCTCTGTAAAAAAGTTCTTTTGAAGTATGTTTTCACGTCTTTCTACTTATATACTGCTCTGTTTTCTATGATTTGTAAAACACAAATTAGGGGAAAGATGCCCTCACTGGCTACCTGAGATATTAGGTGTAGCTGTTATTTCTTTTGTGGTAAAGGAAGGTCAGATTATCTAACACCCTGTCTACTTGCATCTGAAAAACTTCCAGAAATGTGGATTCTGTGGTGTCCCTGGGGAAGTTGTGCCAGTGAATGATTCTTCTTGCTGTGAAAAGCTAATTCCTTACATCTAGAAGCAAAACACTGGTAACTAGTGTTGAAATTGTGTTTTGAGATGAGGGGATTGCAAGAGCTTTGTGTTTGTAAGAGGGATGGGGAGGAATTCCAGTGGAAGTAGATAAACTTGTTTGAGCAAAGCTTTATCTTCTTCTTTTTT
>WEIU01018181.1:198072-245742 GCA_013389925.1 Aegithalos caudatus
AAAAAAAAAAAAAAAAAAAAGGCTGAAGTGAACTGAAATAAAACAAAATCCAGCCTTTGGGGTAAATGGAATTCCCCTATATTTGTCTTTCCCTACCTGCTAGGAATGTTATGGCAGGATTACCAAATGTGAGGCTTTTTCTTTTCAGCATTACAGAAAGGAAAAAACTGGGGTGGGAGGAGAGGTGTTTTGGTCTTCAAGATATTTTTCCTTTCATTTGGCATAAGCAACTTCTTCCATCTCTCCTTAAGTCCACTATTTGTTAGACCTGTGGGTGGCTTTTAAACAACCTCATCACAGTGTAACTTTTTGCCATCCTAAAACATCACTTTCCAGGCATGCTGTGTAGGCTGCTTGCCTTCACAGTGTGCACAGTTTTTCAGGGCTTCTGTGCCAAGGTTAGGGACAGCAGCTACTGCTTTCTGACCCCTCTTCCTCCCCTTTTCCCCTTCCCAGAGCCCCCATCTGTGCTGAGGATGCAGCACAGCTGGGAGAGCCCCCCAGCCCCTTAATACTGCCCGCAGATGAAGGATGAAAATCACATTTTCACTGCTGTAAGGAGGTCTGATTTCTTTGTTGTGGACACTGCTGAGTGTGTTTTACTGGCAAAAGGTTAGAGCATTGCTAAAGGGTTAGAAACCTGAGCATGATACAGACCTTGGATGAGTGCAGCTTTAAAGGTTCTTCTCCCTCTCTGTGCCTCCTGCTCTTTTTCCTGGGGTTGTTAATCAACCCAAACTAGCTGGTATAGGTGAGAGGAATATATTAACAAAATCTTTGTTATAAGTTTGTTCCTACTTCTGCTTTCCAAGCAACCTGTGGGGCCTGTGGGCTACATGCCATTCTGTCAAAATATTTTAAACATTAAGCCATTTCTTTGTGAGCTGGTATTTATCTGAGAATATATGCACTTAATTTCTAAGGGTGGTAAATTTATTTTTATCTTTTGTTACATAAAAATACTTTCAAATCTGAGAACCTGCCTTGCATAAATATGCAATAACACAGCTAGACTTGGCCCCTGAGGGGGGCTGGCTGTAGTCAGGTGGTTGTTTAACAACTTGTCAAGGGGAAATTGAGTGCCAGTGCAAGGTGAAGCCTTGAGCTGATGGGGGAGCTGCACTGTGGCTGCTGCTTGCCTCCTGTGTGTTTCCTGCAGCAACTCTGCTCCATATCTCTTCCTGTGGGGAACAGGCCAAGGACACAGTACATGGAGGCACAAAGGGAAGAAGTGAAGCTTGTACTGCTAATGCTGTTCCTCAGGATGCTTTTTGCTTAGTTTGGAGTCAGGAATGATGTCTTTGTGCTCACAAACTGGGATCCTTGGTGGCTACATTTCAGATCCTGCATTTCTTGAATAAACCAGGTGCTTTTAATTCCTTTATCTCAGCATCCTCTGATGCTGCCCATAGGGGTGCAGCACGTGCACATCTTGAGCTGTGCTCTCTTTGCTGTACCCCTTCTTATCTCCTCTGCTTGCCTTCAGTTGTGCCACTAAGGACAATGGGAGGGTGATGACAGTTCTGCAGCATTCCTGATTGTTCATGTGTGCCAAAGCCTGCCACAATTCTCCATCCCCTATGATCCCAGGCATCAGAGAAATGAAATCATTGAGCTGCAATGCCATGTGGATCCAGCTCCAGCATACTCAAGCTGTGTGTGGCTTTTTGTCACGTATGTGTGTAATTGCTAACTGGGTCTTCATGTGGTGGTGCCCTGAATATGGGTTGCTGTCATTTTCCCTTTGATTAGTCTCCTCTCTAATTTAAAAAAAGTCTTCCCTTGAGGGAGGTTTTTCTTCATTTATTTCGTTAGTGGATTTTTTTTTTTTTGAATTATAAACTTACTTCTCTGTATAGAGCCTAGAAAAAGAAATGAATTGACAAAAAAACCTAAATATTCCTGCTAAACATGAGTCTGACAGCATTCAAGTTTAATAAAGAAAAGAAGTAAAAAAAACCAACTGAAAGTCAACTTTGTTTCTGGTCTTTTCTTTCTGATTTTAAAATGTTTCTGCCAAGAGAAGTGACCACAGTAGTGTATGAAGCTATGGAAAAAACAGCTGATTCTTTTTCTATGTTGATGTTTTTATTATATCTAGTCTCCTCTTTTGAAAGTGTAAGTCAGGGAAATGTGTGCATGGAAGTTCAGAAATAAGCACCTGGACTTCTTTTAACATGAAAGTATTGAGAATATACAAAGATTACCTTGATAGATATGCTTTGTTCCTTAAATGAATTGGTGAAATTTGGCATGCTTCTTAAAGAGGCCTTTTGCCAGTCTTTTCCCATATTCTTAGCTCATGCCTTTGTATAATGATGTGATCCATGGTGGGCAGGAGTAATTCAGCCTAAGGATGAATAATGGTAGCATTTGTGGTCAGCTGGTCATGACATTCTCATTTGAGCATTTCTCTTTGGGAACTGTGTCTTTGAGTCATGAGACTTGCAATAATGTCAAGAGAGAGAGCAGCACAGAATCAGGCTGGATGAGGGAGAAATGGGACCCTTGTTTTACAGGGTCCACTGTGGTGGAGGATGGAATTAAAGAAAAAAAGCTTTGCTTGAAATACTGATAGCTTTACAATCCTCTCTTTGTGACACTTCCTCTACTCCCAAGTACTTCTGTACTTCTGTGTTTAAATCAATGTATGTCTACAGTTCTGTGCACAAGACCCACTGGAATCTCAGTGAGGGGAAAACAACCTGTAGGAATAGAGGTGATGGGAGTAGAGCAGGACAGGGAAAGCATCAAGTTAGGAATTACCAATACATTTATTGGTAGCCTAAAATAAGCAAATGCAGAAAAGAGCAGATGATTTTTAAACATGCTAGAATCAGATGTTCTACTTCAGACTTGGATACTCCTGGGCGGAGGAAGGAGAACGTTGATAAACCTGGGGAATCAGGATGTAAACACTGTCATGCCAGAATGACCTACTTCCATCATGCCTCATCTGTGTCATTTCTAAGCCCTGGGTATTATGTATATATGAAGGTTAATTACACAGAGATATATTATTCATTGGTAAGTAGAAAGGGATGTGTGAAAAATGCAGAGTTCCCCACTACAAATAAAATAGGCACTTGTGGTAGCTATGTATAAAAATAGTCTGGACACTATAGCTTTGATTAAAGTTGGGTTTGAAGTACTGTGATTGTGCTGATTAGAGGTGTAGGATGTACCTGCTTTCTATTGAAGCAAAAAATGTGTTTACAGGAGAATGGGAATAAATGGGAATAGAGTATCTGTGATTCAAGGGAGAAGAATTATTAATGTTCTGATGACTTTTGAAAACTGGAGTCCTGGAAGTTGGTTGTGGGCTAGGAAAACCGCAAGTGCTCAGGCTTAGTTTAAATTAAGTCTCCCAGAATTTGTTTGAATGTATGAGTAGGAATCCAAATATTCTGGTGATAGAAGAGCTGAGACTCTTTCTATCCTTCAGATGTCATTTACAGACACTGTAGGAAGGTGGAAGAAACAGAATGTTATGCTGCTGAGGTTTGAACTATTGCTGAAGATCATAAAGAAGAAAAGGAAACTTGATTTGCAGTTCTGAATAAAGTGACATTAAGAGAACATATGTTTCCTTGTCACATGTTACTTAAGAGAGTCTGACAACGTATCCAAAGCAACTCCATCTTCAAGGGGGAAAAAAAAATCATGCCAAATCTGATAATCTTCTGATGTGTTCCATTATTTGTGGATTTCTACAAGGATTCTTCAAACACAAAATTAATTATTATATACAGCAATGGCCTTATTCAAGATGCCACAAGCAAGGTAACAGAAGCATGTCAAAGTGGTACAGTTTGTGCTGAAATCTAACTATTCTACAACAGCTGAAATGGAGGAAAACCTTGTTCATCAGAGGTTTATTAGAAATGATTAGTAGCAGCAGCTCCAGTATTTGGCCCATGGTTTTCAGGGCAGTTTGGAAAAGTATTTTCACACAGTATGTGCTCAATTTTGTTTTAAACAATCCTCTGCATTTTATTTAATTCATCTAAAAGTTTCTAACTGGAGACTACAGACCAATTGCCCCTCCAAAGTAAGAAGCAAGGTCAGCTGGAGCAGAAGAAATGAAAACCAGATTAAACTGCTAGAATATGTTCCTTCATTTGAATGACAATGCTTTAATAAGAGTTCCAGCTGAAAGTGAGGGCCCATATAGTTTGATTCCATGCAGAGCACAGTGTATGGGGAGAACACAGAGGATACATACAATAAAGATTTGACCTGAGAAAATTCTATAAAGAGTTGCGGGAATAAAGGTGCAAAGTTGATTCTGTTACAATTAAAATAAAAGTCCAGGAAGTTTTGCTTAAATGCCTCTAATTTTGCCTTTTATTTGAGAAGGGTGTGAGAAGGTTGATTTTAATCTGGATTAGCCTAAAAGACTGCATTATTTCACTATGCTTTTATTTTCAGGCTCTGTAATATGGTAGTCTATGGCAAGTGAAGAATCACAGCCTAGAAACAACAAAAGTTTCCTTGACAAACGCCACCAAAGTTTTTACTGACACCATGGAACACTTTTCTTAAGCAGGCAATTTAGCTTCTCAGAATAATACCTGTAATGATGGATGGTAACATGCACAAAATGGATAATTCTACACTTAGGATGAATTTAAAGCTGCTGTAGTGAGTATAGCTCCTTTGAATTCAAATGATTTGCACATGCCTGTGTCATGGCTGAGTGTGATCTCCTCAGCTTTTCAAAGTTATATTGCTGAAGATACTGAAGCAAATATTTTAGAAGCATGCGTCCTAATAATAGAATTCCTTTTTCACTAAGGATGTGGCTTTGATTAATTATTTACTTACCTGTCCTCAAACATATTTACAATTTTCAAAACCTTTCTTTTTTCAGTTTGTGCCCAAACTGCACGTCCTTGGTACCAGCTTCTGCTGCAAGTCTGAGGGAAGTGGCAGCTGCAGCTTCTGTGCAGCTCCAAAAGATGAAACAACATGAAGGAAACAAGCATGATATTTGATTTTTTAATCTCCTTTTATTTTGTGAGTGTTCACTGCATTAGAATATCCTCACCAGCAATCCTCCTGCAGTTATCAATTGTCTCAGCTTTGTTTCAGTGCTCAACCAGCTGTAAAAGATGTTTTATTGCCTTATATATTCTTCCACCATTTAAGTAAATCACTTCAGTGTTGTATTATAGGTGACTGTAAAAAGGAGATTTTTTTTTTCCTATTACAGTGACTAGTGGCCATGTATGCACACAAACCAGCATATTTGGAGCAAGCAGCAACCTGTCCTGCAGTTATTTGAGAGGGGGGGGTGGTATGTGCTCCTTACCCCATGAGTAATGCAGCAATCCACGTGCCCTGCTGCTGAGGACCAGCTGGCTGCTGTGTGCTATCAGAGCTGCTTGCCAGCAGGCACGGCTCATTAAGAGCCTAGTTGCAGGATATAACATTTTTGCAGTCAATTAACAATGCTGCTCTTTAAAAAGGTCCAGATCCTTCCTGATTCAGCAAAGCACTTCAGTATATGTTCAAAGTCCAATGCTCGATTAAAGTTTTGTGTAATGAAGATGTGAGGTCTTGTGCTAGAGGTTAAAGAGGTAGGCACATTCCCGAATCAGGGCCTGACATGTTATGGGTCTTAGAGGTTTCCAGGAATCTTGAATATCCTGAAATACTGACTGTGCTGATTTCCCAGCTGAGTAAAACCTACAACTGAAAAATAAAACCACGCCACGTGACTGTGAAACATGCAGGAAACCCTTTTAAAATCTATATCTGGTTATCATTGATGCTTGTCTTGTCAAGGAAATGCTAGCAGACTGTTTACATTTTTGTAACCTTAAAATAAAGAAATTACACAATATATATATTTGGCAAAATGAATTTATTCTTTGAAGAAAGAAGCAATGAGAGTCATTGAATTGTTATGCACTTCCTTACTGTAATACTTCTCACTGGGCAGGGTTGTATTTTGTAGCCTGCTTCCTGTGGTCAAGTAAAGGAATGAATATTAGGAAGACCAAAATTCAAGCTTTTGCCTTAGCGTTTTATGTAACAAGGTCTACCACATTCCCCTGCTTGCTTTCTGTTGTATGACATCTGCTCAGTTATTGTAATATCCTACTGATAACTCATTGCAGTAATAGGCAAATATCTTTTCTTTAGTTCAGTGGGTCAACGGCAGAATAAAAGATAATCTCTCACCGATTGTGAGTTATTTATTAACGTAACTACCCTGCTCCTTGTGGTTTGGATCTAAGCACCTTACTGTGACACCTAGACTTGGTGTTTTCTATAATAGTATGTTGAATTGTTAGAGCTCACTGCTTCATCTTCTGCAATATCTCATCTTCTTATACCTCCACTAATAAAATGCAAAATTCCAGCTGACTGCCATTAGTGTAGATGCAAACCTCAATTTTTAAAGCAACTTGTGATTTCTGGTGAAACATCCTATGAATGTGGATTGTTCCATATTTCCTCTTATTTACTTTATCCTGTTAGAGAACAAGTTGAAATAAGCTTCCTGGTGTGTGTGTGACACCTGTTTTCAACTTTTGTTTTCAGTTTGATTTCGGTTGGAGTGGTATTTTGCTTTTAATTTATTATTTGGACCTGAAACTTAAAATGAGAGAGCCAAAACAAATACATCTCCTGTACAGGGACTGTCTAGAAGTAGCTGAAATTGGATCATTTCCTGTAAGGCAGCCACAGCACCTCCTGCTGAGGTGTGTCATCCATGCCCATGGAGCTGGTTCTAGCTGCCCTGGACACCTCTGGGGCTGGGATAATGGCTTCTGGCTGCCCAAAAATGTAAGGCAGGAGTCAGTTACTAGGGGGTCTGCCTCTGGTTTCCATGCTCAGATTCACTGGATATGTTAATGGGTAAGACTTGAAGATTTCACAGATTATTGTGTTTCAGATATGTGGGGGAAATTTTGTGTCTGGTTGGTGCAGTGCTTGATCACCTCAGAGACGCAGGCTCTGGAAAAAGTGAAATCCAGAGAGCTGAGGCAAACCCTGCTACAAGACCAGCCCCATAATCCCACATCCATCACAGCCCACCAGAAATCTGATGTTCAGTGACAGCCCTGTCTTTCTTTGCCTTGCCCCAAACTTCCGTGTTATTTCAGATGGAGCGGTCTGGATTCAGTGACAGACACCTCTTTAGGTGAAAGCATTTGCAGTAAAATGTCCAGTCCCTTACAAACATGGGGATGAGCCTGAACTGGGAGGCTCCATCAGAAAATGGACAAACTTAGGAGCAGTTCAGACTATATGTGAACTTTTCCACTGATTAAATGTAAATAATCCTGCTCAGACTCTAAAAGCTGAGTGGAAGAAGAGAGTTTAAAAAGAAAGAACTTGGATCACAATTTTATGGCTATCTCTAAAATATTTTATTGTTAGTTTATGACACCAGAGTGTAAATTATGGGGCTTTAAAGAGTTGCATTGCGAAGCTTTTATCCTTTGCTTATGTACAAAACATAAATACTACTGTTCTGTTTTCAGGGAAATTAAATACATGTTTTTAAAATGTTGTTCAGGAAGCCAAGTGGGTTAGTAAGAAGAACACCTTACTCTTTCTTTTTTTCTTTTTCTTTTTCTTTTTCTTTTTCTTTTTCTTTTTCTTTTTCTTTTTCTTTTTCTTTTTCTTTTTCTTTTTCTTTTTCTTTTTCTTTTTCTTTTTCTTTTTCTTTTTCTTTTCCTTTTTCTTTTCCTTTTTCTTTTTTTTCTTTCTTTTTCTTTCTCTTTCTCTTTTTCTTTTTCTTTTTCTTTTTTTTTTTCTTTTTTATGTGTAGATATTGTATTTTTATGTAAAATAATACTGAGTAATTATTTTCAGTCAACTGATGTAGGCCAAAAATTGAAAAGGAGATGGGAATAAGTGCCTGTTGCATGTTTGCAAATACTGCTACAATGGAAATAGTGTGTCTAATACCATTTGGATCAGAGAAGAAATGTCTTCCATTAAATGAGCTGATGCAGAAAAATATCTTTTGGAAGCACAAGCCATTTCTCAGGTCTGAAACAAACCTTGTATAGCTTGTGTGTAGATAGAACTGGCTTGTACAGTGTGCATACATGTACGTACATGTCTGTAAAAATGCAGCATAGATGCATTCCATAGATGCAACAACAGCTACCATATTGTCTCATTTGCATTGAAACTGTATGGGCATGTTATCCATTCTTAGAAGAGAAATGGTAACAAATGAAAACATTTCATTTCCTACTACATTTTTAAAGCTAACTTAAAGCTAATGTAATTCAAGAAATGTGTTGTGTTTTGGAGACCAAAGTTTAAAGATCAATTCCTTTTGGATGTGACTTCATCCAGATTCATCAGTAGCTTACTCCGGCCTTTATTTCTCAGGGTTTATATCCAGTATTCCTTCAGATTTTGCTCCATTCTATGTCAAGATGACTCACTGTTATTTCTTTCCACTGTCTCATGCTGAGTGACCATGGGCAGAGAAAATGTTTTCAGCTGCTCCTTTTAGTTAATGTTCTTGTTCCAGTAGATTCATTCTGCTAAATTTTTCAGAAGTTATGAAACAGTTATGTCTGTGAACTCCATGTTATTCTCCTATGCCCAACCTTGGCACCAATTTCTTTTCCAAGCTCTGGGAAAAATGCTGGTTTATGTCTATTGGCATGAAACTGAGGTGTGATTCTCCTGTTCTTGAAGACTGGAAGGACTGGGAGGGGACATGAGTGGTGTGAAATACTTGTTTTTAATGGTTCTAAATTATGTAATGTCTCTATTCTCTTAGGAGAATCAGATGGATCACTCTTTACCAGATGTCAAAGTCAATACTGCTGTACAGTCCTTGCTCTCAGCAACATCCTCAGTGTCCTTGTGATGGAGTGTCTTGGAAGGACAGTGCAGATCATGCTTCACACTGCCTTTGCACTTCAGGCTCTCTGTGGTGTAAGTACACTAAATAATGTTGTGGCCACTTGGCATGTCCAAGTCAATTAACCAGGAGTGCTTTGACTTAACTTCTGGAAAACTTGCTGTGATTTTGATGATTTTATGCTTTTTAGGTGGATGAAACTGTGTACCTGCTTCAAATAAATATGAAAGGTGCTTTTATATTGATTTATCAGTCCCTGTAATCACCATAAGTTTCCAATAATTGTAGGGTAAATGGGTATTTTTCCTCTAATACATTACAAGCATGCTGTAAACAACACAAGGGCTGTATTTTACAGGCAGCATCTGATAAAAGTAATTCTGTTGCTGCTGTTCCTAATAAGAAAGGGAGGAGATGCCTTTAGGTAAATCTCTAATATGTCTAGTGGTAACTCTGAGTATATAGAGAGGGGAAAACAACACTATGTATAGAGGTGTTCAGTTTCCAACTGTGAGAAAGACATGTCTGCAACCTAACTGTACTTGCTTCAGCTGAAATAAACACTTTTGGGAAGAATTTGGCTGAATGGTTATTTTTGGTCTGGCAAAGGGGAAACTGACTGAGTGACTGTTATTATTCTGATGCCAATTACTGGAACCGACCAGCTTAGGGACAATTTGCTGACTTTGTTTAAAAACAAAACTGGTCTGTCTGGGTCCAACTGTGATTTAGAAAGGGAGGAGCTCTAAACTACTTATTTTCTATTTTTTTTTTTTTCATTTAAAAAAATTAAGTTATTTTTTAAAAAAGTTTCTAGCTGAAAACATTATCTGAACTCCACATGGTGTGGGATTTAGGGAATTGACAGGATGATTCAGACATACAATCCTCACATTCATTCCCACTCCTGAGAACTTTCCTTGAGGAATAAAATTTCTTTCCTGCACTTGGTCGGAAACAAAACAAACTCAAGCCCTTCTCTTTTTTTTTTTTTTTTTTTTTTTTTTTTTTTTTTTTTTTTTTTTTGACTGGAAAGTAGCACAACTAATAAACCTAACATTAAGCTCCAGCACATGCTGTAGGCCAGTATAATCTCAGGATATGAGTGGTGAATTTAGCAGGCATTTGCAGCACTCCTCCCTGTGAACTCTTGGCTGGTATGTTGTCCCATCACTGCTTCCTTTTCCTCTCCCCTGCTCCATATGGACACATGTGCCAGCAAGAGCTAAAGGGTGGTTCAAAATGTTGTTTTTTCATATTTTGTCCTTAGGGAGTGGGACAGAAAGCGCTGAGAGTGCTGCCTTGTGTACTGGTTTGTATCTCTGTGAGAAGACAGACCGAGGGCAATGCCTGAGCTCTGACCTTGGGTACAAGAAAGTTGTGATCTTGCAACCCCACTGTTCTCCTGATATAACTCTGGTTTCCTTTTCCTATATGTGTATGTGGGGAAGGTCACATAAGCTGCAGTGTATCTCTTCAGCATGAATTCAGAGCACTCAGATTGTGCAGAATTCCCAAGGTGCGCACCAGAAGAATTTTATGATGGATTGGTTTCCCACTCTTTCCCCTTTTGTTGCTTCTTATCAAAACCAAACAAACTCAAACAAAACATATCCTTTCATTTAAGCAGGAAATAAAGGAAGCTTGTGAAACTTGGTGCTTGTCCATGCTGCAGTTTAGTTTAAATGCCCACAGGCACCTGTATTTTCTTGGTTTGCTTTCCTTGGTGCTCCTTGTGCAGATATGTTTTAAAAATTCCTCTTCCATAACATTTAATATTTTTAAAATTTACAGTCCCACTTTTTTCCCACCTTGATCATATTTCCTCAGTACCTAGAAACTTCTTTGTCCAGTCCCTTGGTCATTCTTTTGCTCTTTGAATCAAGAAAACTCTCTTAGCTTGCTCTTGTATTTTTTGGTCCGCAGTTGAATCAAATAGTACCAAACTTACTTGGTAATTTCTTGATTTTATTTTATAATATATTTTTTACTCCTAATATTTTTGTTTCATTGCTTTTATTGCTGGCATTCCCTGCCAAATTGAGGCCTTGTTGGTCAAACTGTCTGACCTCTCTCTTTGGTCATAGAGTCTCCATGGGCTTCTTCTAAAATTCATCTGAGTTCATTTGACTGTTTCAAGCTTATCTGCACTTCCAGTCCTATTTCATACCTGCTTTTCTCACTGTGTCTCCAGTTTGGGAACAAGGGAAATTTACTAAATACTTGCAGCCTTTTTTCTCTCACTGTCACAATCATATGGAGCTAGATCAGCAGCTGCATTATTTACTGCATTCTGAAGACAAATCCAGCCTAGAGGAGGACCAGAGAGGATGTCTGCAGTATATTGCCTTTCACCACATTGCTGATTCCTGTTTTGCTGTACCAGATGCTGCCAACACCCTTGTCTCTGAGGTGTTTCTGTAGTCCTGTGTCTCTCCTGCTTTTCCTCTATCTGATGTTTCACTGGTGTTTAAATCCCCATCCACCTGTGTTTTTATTCCACACAGAGATGGAAACTCTGCCCAATCATTCTTTTTCATTCTTCAGCTTCCTTTTGTTTTGTCTTAAGTATATTCAAGGGGGAAACAGGAGGAGGGATAGAAAAGGAAGGGTTCGGTCTAGACTTCCAAAGCAATTTCCTTTTCCCTACAGAGCACAGCTCATTTCCTTCCAGAGTGATGTGGCTGGGAAGTTGCACATTTCTTCTCAGCACTGACTTTCCTGAAATTTGTTGAGTCAAAGCACAGCTACTAATTGGAATCCAGAGGACCATAAACAGGAGTATGTGAGTGTTTTTGTCACTGCCAAATAGGAGAATAAACAGACATTATAGAAAGGAAAGGACAGTCTAGATAAGCAGCCACAGGGTGTAAATGTTGAAAAAAAAATAGACAACTATCCATAGACACACCTGCACTTGGGTGTTTCTGCACCATGGGGCCTCACAGGGCTTATTTTTGCCATAAACATCTCAAGGACAGAGAACTGAGCAATGTGTAAATTGATAATTTTCCTTGAGGGTTAATTACAAGGTCTTGCCTTTAGGGAAAAAAAGGTGTAATGGTTTATTGTTCTAAATTTAATTCTTTATACATTTAGCTCAGGATAGGAGAGATTTTTCTTTAAAATGCATTCCTATTTGCTGTTTTTTAATAGTTTGCCATTTAGTACTGTAGCATCCGCTCTTACCAGGTTTCTGTGTTGTTCTAAATCAAAGTAATGAATTGGTTTAAGTCAAATTAAAACCAGACTGAAAGAGTAGTGTAGTCATGACTGTGCCACTTGCCTCCTCCAGAGAGTTTAATATACTCTGTGCTTAAATTTTTTCAAATGAATTAAATTCAGTTTGGAAAGGAAATTCTTGGGGGAAAAAAAAAAAAAGATGAGTTCATAATCTGTCGACTCCATGGAGTTTCTAATTTAGTTGGTGCTTTTATATGTTTGTTTGCTTAAAAAATGAGATTTCTTCTGTGTTGAGAGTGTGTAGAGACATGAGCAGGAAGATGAGCTGGAACCTATGCATTTGATGTAAGATAATTATTTCATCCATTCCACTTGGCTTTTGCTTAGCAAGACAATTCACACAGTGTTTATTGTCCCCTCATTAGTAATTGCAGATTAGTGTCTGAATAACTGATACTTATTTCTGAGTCTGAAAAAGCTTGTTTATTGTGTGATTTGTTGTGTTAGTTGTCAGAAAATGCACAATGAGACTTTAGAAAAGTACTTCCAAAGTACTAGGTATTACAGTTATGCTGGAACTTGGCTGATATTTTTTTAGTAGATGAATAGATGAGGAAACTGCTTTTACATTTTGTATCAAAAATGAAAGTTCAGCAAACTACAGGCAGAGGAGCTTTGAAAGACGTCCTGCTTCTCAGGCCCTTTCTTTGAAATCCCAGCTACAGAAAACCCTTCTGCTATTAGCCAGTCCCATACCGCAGTGTTTTCTGCTCTCGAGCTTGATGACATTTTTCCATGCAAAGGAAAACAGCTGGCTTAGGGAGAAATTGTAAAGGGCTGGGTATGCTGAGCAGACAGTGGTTACTGCATCCACACAATCTTCTTTCACTTGGTGGTGCCAACACACTGGGGCCTAATGATCTGGAGCTGCTGTCCTGCATGGGAAATTTGGTAAGGGCAAGAAAAAGAAAATGTAATGCAAAGACCTTGTTGTGGAGCTCACACTGCAAATTATAAAACTTTTCTGTGAGACTAAAGGATGCTTCTTTTTGCTTGCTTCAGTCGGAATGAAGGAGGCCAGACTTGTACAACTTTTCCATTTGCAGAGGTACCTCTGCAGTGAAAAGATGTGTAGCTGGTAGGTGAAGGTCTTTTAATTCTTTATAACTTACTATAATCCATCCTGTTGTATTGGGCTGGTTGGCTCAAGCTTTCAACAGCTGTAGTGGGCAGGGAAATTTCTGCTCTGTTAAAGGAAGTTCTGGCAGTCCCAGGTATTCAAGATGAAATGAGAGGGGGGAAAGAAAAGATTGTTATGACTTTCTACTGATATCATCTGCAATTGAGGAATCACTGTGGGCTTTTTTATTATTCCTGAAATGTGTAATGTGTAGCTCTTTGTGGCTTGGATTTTTTTTTTTTTTTTGACACTGTTGGCTGTCTTTTGTCAGATCCAAGCCTGCATTTATTAGACCAGCTGAGGGTGAGAGGCAAAGGTGCTGCTGTCTTAGTGGAGAATGGATACAGGACGAATACAAATGATTTAGAAAATGCTACTTTTGTAGCTATGATTGTGGCATTATGCACTCTGACCAAAAGAAACTGCAGTAGTACGTAATGTTTTCACCCTGCCAGAAAAAAAAACAGGGAAAATGAATCTCAAACTTTTGAGTATTTTTTCATCTAATTTTTCCAAATATGCACTCTAGTTGTACTTGGGATAATAGGGGGAGGATGACTGTTCAGGCACAAATTGAGGTTGAGTGTGTTTGTACAAGTAGATGCTCAGTGTTGCACAAAGCAAGGCAGTTCTAGAGAAAAAAGCAGCTGTGTTCCTGGAAAGCCAGGATTTGAAGCAGTAATATGTTAAGTGCTGAATGAGGCAGATCAAAATATGCGGAGGCAGAGATGGAAATTAAAAGAAGGAAAAAAACCCAGGGTATCTAGCTTTGTTGCCTACCATCTGGAAGGATTGCGGAGCCTGTGCTGTGTCCCAGGGTCTATCAGTGGCGTATTGTATGACCTTAATAAAGAAACTTCATCTCAAAGTTCCTAAGGTCTTATATTCATAAAATGAGAACAATAAGCAAGGTACCCTGAGTTCTGTGAATAAAAAGATGCTGTATAAAAATTGTTTTAATACTGCTAATGATAGCAATAATAAATATGATAATACTGGATTTGTTCTCACCATAATTTTAATTCAGAGAGAATTATGTCTATTTTTCTATGAACAGTGCTAAGACACAAGAAGTTGTAAAGATATAAAATTGCAGTTTCTCTGAAGGTATTGCAGAGGCACAACCTGTAAAGATTCTGGAATTCTTTGTTTTTTCTGGTGTGCAACATAGCCCATAGCGGTAAAGTATTTTCAGATCAATGCTTTGAAGCAGAAGTGTTTAGAACTTTCCCAGGAAATTAACAACAAATAAAACACACTGAGAGAGGAAGCTAACATTTACTTTCTGCTTTTGAAGATGGCTTGTATTTTGCAAAGCAAGTTGGAAGGGGCTATATCTTCCATAGCATTAGCATCTAAAGAACATTGTGTCTTACACTGAACTAACAGCCGTGGAATATACTAGATAAGAAGAGTTAGATTTCTTATTTTTACCTTTGCGTCTCAATTACTGTTGTTGTAGCTGACTCTGAGGCAGAATGGGCATAAGGGTGCATGGCCATCTCTTGGCATCAGGTCTTGTCTCTCGATGAGTAATCTCTTTCCTCTCATTGTCTCCTTTTCAATTCCACTGGCTCAAATAAAATTAAGTGCATTCTCTTTGAAAACCTTAAGTGTGCTCTTATAAGTCTCTAGATTTGGAAATAAAGCATAGCGGGCTTTTGTTTAATGAACACTTCTTGATTGCAATCCCTAATTTCAAAACCTACCTTCTTTCAGCACTGTCAATGAGCTGAGAGGGCCAGACTTGGGAAGATAACTGTGAGGCTCAATGGAACTGAAAATGTAATTTATGTAAATTATATTTCTGGTAGTGCTTTTCTTTTTCCTCTTTGTTACAAATGTGATGAATACTCACCATCACTAATCTGGTTGGAAGCAAGTGAAATTACAAGGTTATATCATAGACAGAGCTTTTTCAATGTGAAGGAAATCTTGCAGTTTCCTAAACACTTGGAGGAGGAATACTTTCTTCCTGAAACTTCAGGATATAAATGAACACTTACTGGGCTGTGTATCCCTTGACTCTTCCAAACTTTACCTAAGCATTTAAGAGTGTGACCAGAGTACCACAATGTTTCTCAAAAAGTAGCTTTTCTGAGATGTGACACTGTCCATTTCATGTCACCCTGGTAGCCCTACTAAAACAGGGAAGTGCAAATCACTCCATCACAAATGCATTAAATGTGCTGAGGATGGATTGTAAATGTGTCTTCCACATCACTAAATTCTTCTCCTCTTTCCTACCCATTGAGTCTATATCAGAAACATTGCTGGAAGTACGTCTGGGAAATTAGCAGAATGTTTGTTTTACTTCTTTTCAATGTGTTTTCATGGTTTTAGGTGAGTGTTTGACTTATGTTCCTTGGCCCTTGCACAAGAGACTGAAAGCTATTTCCTTTTTCCTTAATTAGAGCATGTGGAATATCGGGTTTCTGAGGAGTGAATTTCCTTTCAGGAGATAGGTGAGCATATGTGGTAGAAGTGGTTGTTTTTGTAAACTTGAGAAGTTGATCCTTCTGTATTTTATAGACACTTTCTTAAGCCAAACTTGTACTTCTCATACAGAGAGAAGTGCATTTTTTTTTTTTTCATTCTTCTTCCCCACCTTCCCTTTTATATTTTTGGAATTAAATAGAGAAGTGGGAAGTTAGAAATATCTGAGGGAATTTCTAGGAGGGTGGCCATAGGAATGTGGTAGCAAATGTGGTGAAGGCAACACCCCAACCCTGTTTGTGTGTGTAACTTGATTTTGA
The DNA here is from genome assembly GCA_013389925.1 of Aegithalos caudatus. NCBI lineage: Eukaryota > Metazoa > Chordata > Aves > Passeriformes > Aegithalidae > Aegithalos > Aegithalos caudatus. The sequence continues at coordinate 214,040 of WEIU01018181.1, forward strand.
GTCTGCAGAACTGTTGCTGGTGAGAAAGGAAGAAAAAAAAATTAAAATGGAGAGATTGTGTGCTGTTTTTTAAGGTCATGTATTTTTATATCTGCAGGCTTGTCTGTGTGGGTGGGCAGGTATGAGTCTTGGTCTGTCTTGTGCAATGTCAGAGGGAAGTTCAGGTCGGTGTGGTGCCAGCCCACATCCTCCACCCACACAGGCCCATGAACAGTTGCACACATCAATCAGGGAAAACCCTCAGGCCCTGGCACCGTTGGAGCAGGTGTGTGAGCTCATGGTGGCATCAGATCACTGTCACATTGCCATGGGGCAACCACCAGTGCCTGGCCTGCATTCTGTGCACATCAGGTCTACCTTCTGAAATAAACTCTAGTCTGTGGTGCAGCTCCAGCACTCAGACCAGCTATAACCATCCTTTTCTCTCACAGGTGCTTTGGGGTAGAACAGATGGAAAGAAGAATGAGGAGAATGTTTTTACAAAAACATTGCAGATCTCCATATAACACCTGCTGTAAAATGCCGTGCTCTTTAAGGTATCTACCAGTTATAAACAGAGGGAGAGAGGGAAAACCAAGGCTGTGTCCAGCCAAAAGTAGAGTTGGCTAGATCAGTCATGGTCAAAGCTTTTGAGAGTTTTTGAAGCACAGACAGATGCTGTGCTGTGGGGAGAATTTCTTGCAAAACTACTGCTTTCATGTTCATTTAGTGCTTTTTTTTTTAAACACCAATATTGCCCCTTGTTTCCATTCCTTAAAAGGTGAACCCAGAATAGCAGACTTGCCTTACCCAGACCTCTTTATTTTTCTGTCTCAATGTTTTGCAGTAGTATACCAACACCTATCTGTAAATAAATTGACCATATGTAGTGAAAACAGTCTGCACTTTACTCTGTGTCCAGGTAAGTGTGTAAGGGCATCACTGGCTTAATTTGCCCCTGTGAATTTTCTAGAGTGTCTCTGGGTTGTATGAGCACATATGAGAGAAGAATTCAGTGTCAGCTTCTGCTGATTTATATAAGATATAGGTGATTTATATAGGATATCTGCATTAGCCCTTATTTTGCTAAGCAGCTGTAGTATATTGGATCAAATTATTTGACATATGCCAGTGGGCAGAGGGTGAAATCCAAGGACTCTGGAGATGGTAGGTGACTCCAGTCCTGGGCATGCTCTTAAGACTGTTGGCAGAATGATGTCTACATTATTTTTGGGTGGGATCTCAAAAGTTTAATGTCTCCAGAAAATAAATTTAAGGTATGTTTTAACCTGCCTGTGGCAGTCTATCCTCTCAGAGCCTGGAGGACAGAATGCATATGTACCATCCTTCCAGCTGCAGACTAAACCTTGCTTATGAACAAGTGTATGAAGAACTCAATTTAAATTAAAGGGCTTATTCAGTTATTTTATCTTTACATGTGAGCAAGAGATAGCAGGATTTTAAGAAGGAGTGGTGTTAATCACTCTAGCATTCCTTTCTAAGAACAAAAAAGGTATTTTTTTTTTCATTTATTAAAATCCTGTAGCCTTCCTTAAGTGTTTTCACAGATATACAAAATTACAGGGTAAGGGCCTGCTTGGGAACAAATTCCCCCTATATTGCCATGCCAACACCATTCATGTTGCTCCATTTCACCAAGAGATAATGATGGCCACAGATGCCTAGACCCACTAAAGGAGGTGGCTTCAGTTCTGCTGTGCAGAGTTGTTAGGAGCAGTACAGCAATTCTGACTTATACAAGGCATTTCCAGCTTTGAAACACTGTTTTATTTAGTGATGAAATGTAATGACTTAGCAAGTGTATAATTAAGTATTGCCACGACTGTAGCTTACATAGATAACAAGACTGTCTTCAGCTATGTTACATAAGGTTTGGTAGGTGTGCCATCTGTGGAAGGGGGTCTGAGTCTTTCTGGCTTAGAACTTGCCACTATTGAACTGTTGAGAAGAATCTCCCTGTAGGGAGAAGTCTCCTGTTCCCCCACTCCGTTATTTTTCTTTTCTGCCAATAACCTCTCTTGAAGACAGACCCCTAGACCACCTGCTTCAATGTCAAGTTTTTTTGCTTTTCCTATAAAAGCTGTTCCCTGTTTGTTTCACCCTCAGGAGACAGACACATGGGTAGTGGTTCTGCTTTAAGGTACAGGAATTGCTTTCCATGCATTGCATGAGTGTTGACTAACAGGCTGATGCACAGCAGACCAACCCTGCAATGATTACAAAACAGATGTGCTTGGCTTTACCAGCTTTGAAGAGGTTTGCTACTTTACCATACAAATGACCTCACTCTCTTAATTGAGTTTTCATAGGGTAAGGGTAGAACAGGCTGGTACAGATGGTGGAAGAAGTCAAGGGAAACAGGGAGAAGAAAAGAAAAAAGAAGGAAAATATTTGTCAGGCTTGATAGTGTTAAATGAAAACATAAAGAAAGAAAGGAGGAAAGCAATGTTTGGAGAGCAAAGAGTGACCTGACAATGTGACCTCTGTTTTTCCCAAGGGCTTCTGACTTTGAAACCAAAGCTGCCTTTAATGTTCACCAGGTGCCATCAGGGTGTTTTGATTGCCTTTATGGAAGGGAATTAGCCTCATAGCTTCAGCATCTGCACTCCAGTGAACTTCAGGGACAGGGTGTATTCTTGTTCAGATCATAACCCTTAAGGTTCAAAGGCCATGAGCAGCTAAATAATTAATTCTGTTACTTCCACAGGAGGCAATCAACACAGACTTATACTTCACACTGTTTTATCACAGGAATTTTTTCCAGTCCTTGCTCAGACAGCTTCTGCCTGAGCATCTCTGAAAAGCCAACTGGAGTAACTGGAAAGCAAGGCAGACACAGCACAGAAGCAAAGCTTGCAGTAAGATTATTCCTCATGCTAAAATAATACTCTGAAGTTTGTATTTTGTCAGCTGAGATTATAGTTCAATTTCTTGGAAGGAGTGAGATGCCATTTTGCTGAAGATATATGGCTCTCTGTCCCCTGTTGTTATATAGGCAAATTGTTGGTACTTATCATCCTCTTTCTGGCTGCTTCCTCTCTGTAGGTAATTGTGCCTCTGATATTACCTAGATACCTCAGCCTTGCTTGTGACCTGAGAATCACAAGAGATTTTAGCTCTTCAGGCAATTGTCTTGTCCTGCAGATGACAGATTTATAGGAATATTGCATATTGTCAATAAAAAGAAACAACTGACTGATCAGTGGGGGTTTTATTCCCCCTCCCTCTTTCCTCTGAGAGAACCAAGAGCCAACAATTTCTGGACAGCTCCCCCTTCACTTGTGAAGCTCAGGGAATTCAAGCAGCTCATCTAATCCCATGGTGCAGAGGCTATCTTGCAGCAGGGAGGAAGGTACAATAGGCAACATATCCTCAACAAAAGAGATTTTTTGGGAGGAGGACCTAGGGCTAGCCAAGGATCAACTCAGTATCACTGAATTGTGGGTCAGTGGAGTAGTGGGGTGAGTAAGATTGCCTTGAGAGGTCTTGTCCAACAATGACACTTCATTATCTTTGGTTTTCTCAGCCTTAGTATTGTAGCAAATACATGCATTAAGAAGGGAATGTTATAATATCTCTAACACATCTGGTTGAACTGCAGGACCTTGTGAGATGTGCAACAGGATGATCACAGCTTCAGCTCATCAGTCACCTCCTTAACCCAATGTCTGTTAATTCTATCATCACCTCCCATACTTAATTATCTGGTTTACAGTCCATTAATTTCTAAGTATAGGACCAGAGTAACTTCAACAAGAGACAGAGAAGGGGTTTAAAAGTTTGCAAATTTGAAAACAAATGACTGCAAATGGTCATCATATTTGAAAAGTGATGGCAGTCCAGTGAAGTTGTCACTGACTGGAAAAGGGGAAACATAAAAGAGAAAGAAGGAAGATCTGAAGAACGGCAGGACAGTCACCTCAGTGCCTGGCAAGATCATGGGAAAGATCCTCCTGGAAACTAGTAAGTCATGTGGAAAATAAAGAGGTGATTGGTGGCAGCCAACATGGCTTGAGTGAGGGCAAATCATGCCAGACAAATTTGGTGGCCTTTTGTGACATGGTTACTGTATTGGTGGATAAGGGAAGAGCAACTGATGTCTTGTACCTGGATCATGCAGAGCATTTTAGGCTCTGGGGAGACTTTAGAGCAGACTTCCAGTGCCTAATGGGAGTCCACAAGAGAGCTGAAGAGGGACTTTGTACAAAGGCCCGTAGTGCTTGGACAGGAGTGAATGGCTTCAAACTGAAGGAGGGTGGGTTTAGATTAGGCAGATATTAAGGAAGAAAATTTTTTATGAGAATGATGAGACAGTGGAACAAGTTGTCTGGAAAGCTGGTAGATACTTTTTCTCTGTCAACATTCATGCTGAATGGGTGTTTGAGCGACCTGGTCTAGTGGAAGGTGTCCTTTCCCATGGCAAGGGTGTTGGAACTGGATGATCTTTAGGGACCCTTACAACCACAGCTGTTTTGTGATTCTGGGACTTGGAATGTGGATGTGCACCAAAGATCCAAGAGTGCCATCATTGGCTGAACTGTACGTGATAATATTGTTAGTAGTCGCATTTCATATTGTGGCACAAATTGCCTCTTGTGTAAAAGCACTGAATTTATGCTGCAGTAGTGCTTCTTATGTAAAGTGAAAAATGACTGCATAAAGCTGTATTTGAATCCAGAGGGAGCATTTTATTAATTAGTAAATAATAATATGATGAAATTCAATCATAATGCCTTTTCTTTTCCAATTTTTCTTTGAGGAATGCTTGCTATGAAAGTGTGTGCACAAATAAATTGTTTCCTTATGTCTCTAAAAACATATTGTAAATGTTTAATTTAATTTTAATGACAATGACGGTTTAGAAAGGAAACACTATTCAAAGACAAGAAGTATAGCTGTAAGATTTTAATTTATGAGTTTCAAATACAATATTAAAAACATATTCTGGAGTGACAATATTAATATGTATATATATAGATATATATTTTTGTGTTGTTAACATCAAACTGTGTTTGGAAATTTTCTAGAAAATTTCCAACACAGGTGCAAAATCTAGGTTCCTGTTCTCTTGACTTCATGTCAGGATAAAAAGCATGCAGTTGATGAGTGGGATTTAGCAGTGCTACAAGCATAGCTCTGTGCTTTGGGGCCGATTATAATCACTAGGGAGATTGAAGTGTACTGAAAACCAGAAAATCTCAACAAGCCTTTTAAATGAATTGTTGAAGTCCTCTAAGAGGATTTCAGAATAAAGGTATCTGAATGCATTCACATGTGTGGGGAAACCTGAGCACATATGTGCATTCCTGGCCCCTGGAGTAATTTCATGTAAAACTAACAAAACCTAAGCCTGTGTTACTGTAAAGTGTATGTCAACTTGGATAGCGCCTTCCAAATCCATTCAGAGCTGTTATTAGTGTGAGGACACTTCTGATTGAGATCATGGACCTGCTTCAGTTGCACTGAGTGATTTTTAAGGATGCTTCAACATTGGCGACTGAATAATTGAGCCTGGAAGAGAGTGTTTCAAAGTAGATTTGAAAGAATAAGAGCAACTGCTCCATCTTGGAAATAATACCATTTTTTTTGTATTTGTTTCTTACATGGTTAAAAATAACAACAGTGTTTATGAAGTCATCTCTAGTTTGTGTTCAAGAGGAAGCTGCTGCAGTATTTGCAGCTGAAAGGTTCTCCTGCTGCATTCCCAAATTTAATCTTCAGCTTCACTTCCCATAGCATAGTTCTGGTTGCATTGTGAAATTAACAACTGATATAATCTTTACTATTTTTATTTCTTTCTGCACAAAGAATTTTGTTTCTGTGCTAGAAGAAAAACAATATTTTGAAGTGTTTCCACCAAGGTACAGCTAGAAAAAAATAGAAGTCAGAAAATAATTCTCATTTGTATTAAGAAAATATCAAATAATTCAAATACATACATGGCAAAAAGCTTTTGATCATGTTTCTAAATGGTGACCTGTTGATGAATCTCTATGTTTGTATGAGTGAGTAGAGAAAAGCTTACACTCTCATCTACTGAAGTTAGTGTTCTGGATGTATTTTTAGTGGTTGTTTTTTTACATTTTACTCCTCTTGCAAATTAGCTCACAAGGGTATGAAGACATAGGTAAACCAATGAGTTCCTGAGTTTGAGATGCTACACCTATAGATGTGTATGCAATTTTTTCATGTTGTAAAGTGGATATGAAATGGAATCATAGAATGGTTAGGGTTGGAAAGGACCTTAAAGATCACCTAGTCCCAACCCACCTGCCATGAGCAGGGACACCTTTCACTAAAGCAGGTTACTCAGGGCCCTGTCCAACCTGGCCTTGAACACTTCCATGGGCATGCACAACTTCTCAGGGCAACCTGTACCAGTGCCTCCCTACCCTCACAGTAAATAATTTCTTCCTAATACCTAATCAAACCTGCCCTCTTTCAGTTTGAAATCATTTTCCCTTGTCCTGTCACTACCTACCTGTATAAAAAGTCCCTCTCCCTCCTTATAAGCCCCATTAAGGTGTTGGAGGGCTGCAAAAAGATCTCTTCTCTAGACTGAAAAACCCCGATTCTCACCCTTTCCTCATAGGAGAGGTGTTTCAGCCCTCTGATCATCTGGCAACTCACCAGTATGAACTGCCAATGAGTGTTAGAGTAGATTGAGTTCTTACCATCAGTTATGTTCTGTCTTTGAGATATTGTGCATTTAGCATTTTTAATATATGTAAAACATTACATTTGAAGAGATCTGTGGTGATTTTCTGTGCATTTATTTGATATGAAAACTTTTTTGCAAACAAAAGCTCTTTTTTTTTTATTATCCACAATTAAAAAAAAAAAAAAAAAAAAAAAAGGGTGAGAGAGGGTGTTGATAATTATTATTAATGTTTGCTCAGTGTACCTAGTTTGTTCAAATAGCTAATTTACTGCTAGTGACAACCTGCTCCCTGACCAGTAATTCCATCTACAGTCTTAAGTGTGAAAAAAAAGATACAGGGATAGATGCAATTCAACTTCTGGAGGAGTTGTTCATTTTAGTAGCTGCTTTCTTTGAAAATTCCTTTAAGATTAGTAGGATGTTAAGACACAGAGAAGTGAAAATGCATTTGATGACAAGAGAACAGAGGCATGATACTGCAGTGCTTACAGCAAAGATGGCTAATGTGGGAGATGACAGAACTCTTGGGGAGATATCTATGCCATAATTGCTGTTTTCCAGGTGCAGTAGCTCAAGAAAATAAATCTCTGGATCATCCCTTAAAAAAAAAAAAAAAATTGTGGTGTTGGAGCACAGTGTGATTTTTTTTTTTTTTAACTCGACTATTGACCTCGGAGTTCCTAAGAGAGGGAGAATAAAAAGAGGTTGGATTGTAAAGTACTGGCACACCTTTGGCTACAGCATGCAGGTGGGTGTAAATGTAATAACACTGTAGACATATAAAAAAGGGAAAGAGTAGATGGGTACATCTTCTGACAATCTTTCTTTTTAATTTGGAGCCACCTGAAGGCAATAAGTAGCTGGATAATAACTCGATCCCCATATGGCTTCCGGTCTTTCAGATTAATAGTGTGCAGCAGGGGGAGGGAAAAAGGGAATCTACTTTTAACTCTGGCTTCTGTTTGCCTTTTTTTGTGAGCCTGAGAACATTTCCTGTCTGCTTGGTGATGGGAGATGTCACCAAAACAGGCATCAATGAGTGACATTTCTCATGGCTGGCTTTTGATGCTGAGTTTTCTGTACCACCTCAGAGATGCTGCAACATGCATGAAGGGGAAAGGAGGCCAGATCTTTAACGTGCTTTGCAGTTAACTCACTTCAGTATTTTACCTTGTCGGTTTCTGAGTACATATTGTGTCCTATCTGAAATACATTTCCCAGTTATAATTCCTTAGAGTCCACTATTGCAAAGAGCAGGTAAATATTCTCCAATATAGTACATGTACTTCTGTGAGAGGCATATTTTGAAATAAGGAGTTTTACTTTGGTCTAGAATTTATATATAGGCTCTCTACTTACAGTTTACACATTTTTGCTTTTGTAGCTTCCCATACTTTCCTTCCTGTCTATGTTCTCATATTTCCTTTCTAAATTATAGATATGAGGACACAACCATTTTCCTTTAAAAGGGCTTCACTTTTGGGGATAATCTATGGCCATTTTAAGAAAAGTCACCTGTTCACAAGGGTGTTGCCGAGCATGGGATTATATGAAATGGGACCTCAGGAAAAATAAACCAAAATCAACGGCCCTCAGAACCCTGCAATCTTGAGATGGATAATACTAGGAAAAAATCCTCATCCTGCTTGTTTTTCTAGGAGGGTTTTGTGCCATATTATAGTGCTTTCCCTGTCTCTGTCAAAAAAAAAAAAAANATGCACATTCACCTGCCATATGAAGGGCATGGCAAGGGAAAGGGGATGACTGACTGAAGAAAGGAACAGCAGTGAGAGAATTTGTACTTTGGCTGTGCTTAATATTGATGCTACACTAAATTGCTGTAAACACAGGTTAGGAGTGTAGATTAGGATGTTATATCAATATTGGCAACTTTACTAGAATCTGTTGCCCTATTGAATTGTTTAATTGCTTTAATTGAGAGCTTGTGAAGATATGCAACCCTTTAGGAAGAATTTGTGAAGGAGACAGTCAAGTCACCTCTTTTTTTGACCGAAAGATATCCTTCTATTTGTTGGATATGAGAATTCAGAGTTTCAGTTTTGAAGGGATACCAGCATGGACAAGTGAAAGCTGCATTTCTGTGAGAAATTGTACTGGGGGTTTTTGACTTGGAAAAACGTGAAATACTGAGACCTACTTTGCTCTCCATTTTCCTATCCTTTTGTCTGCATCTAGAATATAAAGCTTAGATGGCTCTTGGTTGGCTTTCTGTAAATTTTATCTGCAGATTACTGTGTCTTCTAGGTCAGCAGTGCATGGTAGATACTGTTGCAGAGTAAAACTCTGGCTTGTTCTCATGGGTTTTAGAGAGAATGTTCAGCATGGGTGAACATGTTCCAGAAATCCCAGTGGAAGCAGCTAGGAGCTCCATCCTCTGGACTCTTTCCCTCAGTGGGGTTTTAGGCCATGCAGAAGTGCATTACTTGGCCCTACACAGGCAGTGTGCTCATGACATACAATAGCTCAGAAGCTTCTATGATGTTGTGAGTTGCATGTATTTTTATTTACTTGTCTATCTATAGTTATTTTTAAAAGAGAGGGCTTGGTATTTTACTTTTGACATCTTTCTAGATGTTATTTACAGGGTCAGTTTTGCTATTATTACTTCATCTTTTGAGAATGCTGGGTAAGGATTACATTTGATGTGGCAAATTCTTTCTCTTCTACATATTTTCCTGTTAAATGTTCTTCACAGAACTGTATGATGGAGTTCAGACATAGTTTGTTTTACCAGATAGGGAAAGTAATGAAATTCTAGTCTGAAATAGTGATACTGTGATGTTGTTGAATGTTTGAGAGAGATTTGGTACCTCTGTTGAGCCAAGGCTCTGCTTTGACAGTGGAAGACTGTGTCTGAACTAAGAAGTTAAACTTGCCTGGGAGTATCCTCTGGCACTGAGGATGCGGACAGCCCATGATGAAATCATGCAGCTCTTACACTCCAAAAGAAGGTGACCACATCCAATCTTACGGGATTTATCTCTGGGATGTGTTTTTCCCCTGTGGTGCTGGGGAGTCTGCCAAACCTCTGCCAAGAACTTGTCTCATAACTGAACTGCAGAGACAATTAAAGTCCACTGTCTGGGTTTGCTTCTTGGTCCTGTTAAATTTGCTGATGAGGAAGAGGCCAAATAGGAGTGTTTGACTACTTATCTCTGGTTGTGTTTATTGAGGATCAGCACTCCAACTGATGCATCTCATGTGTTTGGAAACTCATTTTGTCTTATCACTGCTGAAGACTTTGTTATGGTTTTGCATTAAAATGACACACAGGCTACTTCTGCATATCTCTTGGAGGGGAAAAAAAAATTTTGAAAAAGTAGCCTTATATCACTGGCTGTTATACATGAGGCTCTGGAATGATAGAACTGAAAGAGCTTGCTTTTTCCATGGGGAACTTTTTGCCCTTCCTGTAAGATTTCAGGTGATGATAATGATTTCTTTTCACCATAAGAAAGCTCTTCTGTGTGCTTGGAGTGCATGCTTGGTGTGTGTGTCTCTGTGTACTCACACACATACGCTATTGCCCGTGTGTGGAGGAGGTCTGTAGTATCTGTGGATGATTTTCAGTGGTTAGCATTAAGTGACAGTGACAGGTCACGTGTGTACTGGGGCTTGGGCCCAGCAGGAGGTGGTGCATATGCACCTTCAGGATTAACACAATCGACAGCCGCTCAAGAGAAGGGTGGCTGGGCCTTTCCTTAGGAAACATATGCCAAAACTATTATCAGAGTCTACGTCATGGCCTGCAGCAAACTGGACAGGATGTTAATGAGGAGGGAATTGTGGAAGGAATCTGAATGCATCTGGTATTACTGAAGCAGAATGCTGAATAAACAGATTATTTCCATTAGGTGCTCTGTCAGCAATCGCAGTATTTTGATCAGGTTTATGCTTATAAAGGTTTTATTTTTCATTACTTAGTTGATACAGGTTTGGGGGCACTTTAAATTCAACAAATAAATAAATAAATGAATGCAAACATCTGGGAGGCCATAAAAGACTGTGGAGCCAGGACAGCTCATTATTTCTCCTTGACGAAGAGCTCTCTGGTGCATCCTGTGATGCCTGTGACAGTGTGTAATGAGGCACTCCACTATGTCAAACCCGGAGTTGTAATTCTGTCTTATCTGCTGCAATAATGAGACTTTTTGCACTACTGAACTTGGCAGAAGTTATAGGTGTAAAGAAGATGGTGTGTGTTTTGCAACTATTTACAACAGGTGGAGGCCAAGGAATTAAAATTGATTGTTTTTTTCATTTGAGGACTTTGCTTCAGAACCTAGCTTGGAATTTAAGTTGTGTTGATGATTCAAGCAGTGCCTGGCACTAATTTAATTTCATATTGGGCAATTTTTTATGTAGTAGTCCTTGTTCAATATTTCATTGCTTACTTTTCTTCTACTTGTTCTTCCTTTATCTTTTTCTTCCTGTCTCTCTCCCCCTCCCTGAAGGTTTGCCTGAGTAGTGAGAGTGAGATAGCTAAAATAAATACCACTGGTGATAACAGTGCTCCATTTAAAACAATTTTAGATGTGTTTTAGAAAGCAAAATACCAAAGCAATATCAAAACACATATTTCTTCTTCCAAGATGCCAGCTGTTAAGGATCTGCATTCTTATGGATTGATCATAAGTTCAACATTACTATTTGTTTCATGTCCCTTGAAATCTTAGGCTGTTTATTCATAAAATTAATTAAATATGACCAATGTCACAGCAAGTCCATTTTATCCTTAATTTTCAGCTGCCTTGTCTTCCCTGGACAATGGATGTATTTTTCCCTACACTTTGGCTAAGGTGCAGTAACTAACATGAGGTAAGCTGTAGTTGTAATATGAGTTAGCAGCAGGGTGACGTGGCTCTTAGCCTCTTGGCAAAGTATTCACATGCTCCCTTGTCTTTGTGATGGTTTACCAAATGTCAGCTCATGTGTGCTAAGAATAGGTCTTGCTGCTCTCTGCCTCAGCAGAAGTGACCTCAGCCCTGACCTCGAGCTTCCCTGTCTTGGGTAGAGATTATTCATGTGCCAGAGCCATTCCAGCTGCAGCTCCTTAGCTCCCTGAGGTGGAAATCTGTGCCCTGGCCTGCTTGAAATGAGAGCTTTGGTGATGCAAACCTATCGAACAGCCCTTGACTGGCAGTCACTGCCACTCATTGTCAAGCTGAGCTTGTTTTGAGGAGCCTGCTACTCGTAAAGGGCTATTGAAAACATTTATTTTTTTCATTCTGAAATTTTCCTTTGCAGGAAAGTTAATATCAGGTACTTAAGAAAGGGAGAAGTAGGATATGATCTATTTGTTTTTGTTCCACACCATCATTCCAGGTGACCTAGTTTAGGATTGTGATGAGATCTGAAGAGCAGTGTATTGAAAATGTTGTTTGTGAGAGCCTGTGTGCCAGAACAGTATGGGGTAAAATCATCTAAATGAGATGCTAGATCACTTATAGAATGCATCTCTCAGTAAATACAGTGGATTTATTTACGTTAAGAGGAACACAATGAACCTGTCACAGGAATGCACTCTTCTGAGGCTGAAAAAAAAAAGTAGACGCTTTAGTTCTTTTAAGGGTTAAGCAGAAGCGATTTTCTGCAGTACCCCACAGTTGCAGCTGTCACAGCAGTTGTTATTGTCAGCCTGCTCTAGATTCAGATCTAATGATGGAATATTGGACAAACTTCTGTGTAAATCTCTCCAGAAATAAAATAACTTCTTTAATTTGTTTGAAAAGAATAATCATGGAGATGTTTTATTTTTGTAAATCAAGATCCAGAACATGAGAGTCCAAAATACTCTTGTAGCTTCCATCTGAAAATCAAGGCCTGTCAGGTGGTATCATATCCACTCCCTTTCCAGCTTTATTTGACCCAAGAGAAAATTCACTGAAATCCTTGCTAACCTTTACTGAGCAAGAGGAGTAACTTAATAAGCATGATTTTCCCCTGGGGAGTTTTATTGCCTGGTCTAGGTTTAGGTTTCCCCCTTGACATTTTTCTACCCATATTCTGATTCTTCCAAAGAACAGAGAAAAGAGACTAGTTGCATTGATGTTCCCCTGGAAGAAACATAGTATTTGCTGATCAGGGACTTAGCCAAACAATTACACTACCCATAAGTCAGTAAGAAGGGCAGTCTTTTACTGTTCTCAGTTTGCAAGGGCAATGTCATAAACCATATGAGTTTTAATTATCTCATTCTTTATAGGGAAAAGGTGAAGTGTGGGTAATGGTGAGGAAACAGAATGTTTTTTTGCTTTTCCTCAATGCATCCTGCTAGTAAATTTGTACTGACTGCTGGTCATGTTATAAAATGAATGAATAAAAGATGAATAAAGATTATTTACAGAAGGGAAGTTGCCTTGCTTTTTGTTTCCCCATCCTGATTCTGGCTGATGACATCCTCTAGTTTTAGTTAATTTCCGTGAGTAAAACTCATAATAATCTGTTACTGTTTTTCAAACTATTAAAAAAAAAATCTGTTTCCCACTTTTGTATCCTTGCTTAGAGTAGAATCCACATCTCTCAAATGGAATACATGCATGACTCTATTGATTTTTCTTCTCTTAGTCCACATCCATTAACCACAATAAATTCCATAATGAAATAATAAATATGTCTTCCCACCAGGAGAATGGTATTGCTTTCCTTTTCACTTCCAGACCCAAGGAATTATTTGTGCTTCTTTGTTTGCTGTGTTAGCATTTCTTTGCAACTCATGTGTCACTAAAAAACCTCCCTTGACAGAAATCCTCCACTTTTTAATTGTCCTGCTCCTGCCTGAGTCACCATAACTGAATGTCTCAGTCAAGGGTATACTCTAGAAATAGAGCTGATAGCCTATTTTATAGACTTTCAGGCTGAACTAAATAACACAACTCCATCTATAGGAGGTGAAAATTCAGACACAATTTTATGGATGGATTGGTCTGGCTACTGCTAATGTTTTTCTTGTTTTTAAAGCCTGTGTTTTGAGACACATAATGATACATGTATATATGCAAATGCATAGATATGTGTGCTTAATAAAAGAAAAATTTTTTGGGGGGTGGTTGGATACCTAATTCTCTACAGAAAACAAAGGTAATGAGCATGATGACATCACTTGTCAAATCGTTTTAGTTCAGTTTTACATTATACCCTGATATATCTCTGCTTTGCCTTCTGATGTGTACACTACCTTATGTTGCACAGTACATCTTAACAATCATGCAAACAGTATCCATCTTTGTACCACTATTGGACAGGAAATTTATAGAGCGTGGGTCATAGTTATCCAAATAACCTCATTGTTGTCATTTTAGTAAAGAAAAGTGAAATGTGGTTAATATGGGATGTTTTGGTATTTTAAAATTATTTTTGGCTTTCAAAAAGCATAGTACAGTTTTCTGGGCCAAAGGACTTACTTCATTCTTAATGCTTCATACTTCATTTTTTAAAGTGTTATCAAACTTGGAAAGAGTTTTTTGGGTTTTTTTTTGTTTTCTTGACTTAATATGCTTTAACTTCATATACAGAATTGCTTTTCCTATTGTTCTTTATTGATAGGGCTACTTTACAGATAACTGGGAGCATTGTAGCTTAAGTTAACACGACATGGGATGATGCCTTATTACTTTAAATTTGATGTATCCAAAATTGGAGATTCTAGATTTGCTTAAATGGCACTTGCCTTTCTCTTCCATAGCTTTTTCTAGTCAATCACTTGGAGGTGGACACAGAATAAAACCTCAGCTATCAAGTTTTGACTAATGCATTTTAGAATTCTGGTTTGCATCCCCTGGTGTACATCTTCTTCCCTTGATTAAGATTCATTTCTTGTCATGCTACATTTTGATCAGCTTAAGGTGCATCAAAGCCTAGATATACAATAATGAAAGACTTTTAACATATGTTTTAGCTAAGGCATGTTAACAGCTCACTTTTAAATCTCCGTCTAGATAAAGCCTATGGCACCATTCCACATTGACTTGTGTATGAATAAGGGAAGACCTTTAACTCCATCCTTGGGTGCTTGGCCAGGCATTTGTCATATTTTATGATTCATAGTCTAATGAATAATTTTGTGTCCTGTGTGTTAACCAGAAGAACTGAGTCTTTTCTTTTAGAGCTGTATGAGTAAGTGGAAAGTCAAAACTGAGATTTTTGCAGGTGAATTACTGCTGGTAATAAACTAAGGTTTAAATCAAAACATGAATTTTCTTGTTTGCCAAAGATGCAATTTTTTTCTGGTAAATTGTTCTGTGCTTAGTGCGTCTAAGTTCCTAATCTGTTCACAATGCACATTCTGTTTTCATTAATTATACATACCCAGTGTGCACATGGTTTTTATTGTGGAACAGCATACAAACTACACGCCCATTTTGTATTTCCAAAATTGACATGGCAATGGTGTATTCCTCAGTATTTGTTGGACAAAAAAAATCTAATGCAACCTCGAATTAATTTCTTGAAAAGGATATTTCTGTCCCCCCCTCCATGTTAATTTGGATGATGTTTAAGGGCCTCTGTAATTATCTGAAGTTACAAAACACATTAGAAGAGAAAATGAAACAGGAGATGACACTGGCTCTAACCAGCGGCTGATTACACTACCTCAGATTACAGAGAGAGGTCTTGGCAGTAAAATACCTTAAGCCTTGAGGAAAATTTCATAACTATTGATAATTTATAATATTTGATACACTGAAAAGAAAGATTTCTGCCTTGTATAGTGTAATTCATGCCAATAACCTTTCACAAATCAAAATATAGTGTATATTAAGATCTGAGAATTGGGATATTTTGATCAAAACCAATGCAAATGCATTGTTATTGAATAGCAGTAATAATGAACAGAATAAGCACAAGAACAGCTAAAGAAAAGGTATGCCTTTTTTTTCCCCCCAAAGTGTAATGTTTGAATATACCTGCTTCTGTTAGAGCATTATTGACATTACTTTTATTAACAGTGATAATCATTTCCTTCTCTGGTCCTAAAAGACCATGCTTGTAAAAGTCATCTCCCCTTTCAGATTCCTGAAGTAGGAAGGGATTCATAGATGGAACATAACACTTCTTATTTACAGGGCTGAAGATCTCTTTTATATTCAGATAACCTGTTACACTAGGTGAGAGGTTTTGGTCAGTACAATTGCTTTTGGCTTTTCCATCATACTGTGAGTTACTTAGCATTATGAGAGAAAAGAGATGAGATACAATGGTGACAAGCAGCAAGTTAAAGCCTTACTTAGTCTGCTATAATTGGAGAATATTGTAGAAATTGTGAAAGGGAAGCATACAGGGATTTTCCATTGAACAATGTACTTATAGTCTTTTAGGAGCAAACCCAAAGGATATATGAGTCAATGATAAACAATATGGTTGTCCACATGTCCAAGATACTGTCCTGTCCCTTGAGGAGATCCAGGTATTTGACCTGAGCCCAAGTACCTAATAACAATATCTTTTTAAGTGACTCATCAATGCTCTGAGAAAATGCAGGATATATGTGTCACAGCAAGAGAAAATAAAGCAATAAACTTATATAACATTCTTAAGCCTTCAGATAAGTTTTGAATCAAACACTACACTCTGTCACATTCTGTTCTCTATTACCAGGCTTAGCTTATTCCTTCTTTTATTTATTGACAGGATTAAGGAATAAATTTCTACTTGTTTTTACACATATTTTGAAATAATTGTGGTTGCATCAAATCTTTAAGTAAAATGCTGAGAAAACATTTTGTGTGTGCTTAAGAAAAGACACGAAATAAGGTTTATGACTCTGTCATGCAGCTGAACACATCTTGATATTATTTAGTCTTTTGTTGTTGAGACTTACCCGAAAGCCTTTGAACAGTGCAACCCATGGAAATCCAGCAATGCTGGAATTAAGGCGGGACCAACATATCTTACTGTGAAAAGAAAGAAAAAGGTAAATCAGCATTCTGATATAGTTGGAAGTGAGTAGAGGTGGTTGGAAGACCCCTTGCCTTACTCAGTTTTCTAGCTTTCCAGCCTGTGATGTGTGCCACAACTTACAGCTGGATCTGTTTGTGAGAGGGACTCATGTAACATCAACAAAAAGGGCAAGAAAGAGGACCTAGGAACTACTGTCCAGTCAGCCTTACCTAAATCCATTTTTTTTCTCCATAAAAATGGAAAGGTGATGAAGTGCCTCACTCTGGAGGACACATGGAGGATAAGAAGGTGATCAGGAATGGTCAGCATGGAAACACTAAATGTGAATTACGCTTGACCAACCTGATTGCCTTCTATGATGAAAGAGCTTCCTGGATGGTTGAAGGGAGAACAGTGGATATGTTTATTCCTTGCCTTCATCAAGGCTTTTCACTCTGCCACTCACAATATGCTCATAGGCAAACTTTGGAAGTGTGGACTTGATAGTGGGTTGGATTAAGAGCTGGCTGAGCAGCAGATCCCAGAGGTTCATGATTGGTGACAGTGTCTAGTTAGAGGCCTGTCACTAGTGGTGTCCCCCAGGCTTCTCTGCTGGGCCCAGTATTGTTTAACTTATCCAAGAGTGTCTTGGATGAAGAGGCAGAGACCTCCTCAGCAAGTTCACTGACAACACAAAGCTGGGACAAGTGGCCAACACCCCAGAGAGCTGTGCAGCCCTTCAGAGGGACCTGACAGGCTGGAGGGATTGACAGAAAGGAATCTTTTGAAATTCAACAAGGGAAAATGCAGGGTCCTGCCCCTGGAGAGGAATAACCCTGACCACCGGCACAAGCTGGGGGCTGACCTGCTGGAAAGGAGAAGGACCTGGGTGGATAACAAGCTGTCCATGAGCCAGCAGTGCCCTGGTGGCCAAGAAGGCCAAAGGGATCCTGGGGTGCATTAGGAAGAGCATTGCCAGTAGGATGAGGGAGGTGACCCTGACCCTCTGCTCAGCCCTGGTGAGGCCACACCTGGAGAGCCGTGTCCAGTTCTGGGCTCCTCAGGACAAGCAAGACACAGAGCAATTTGAACAGGTCCAGTGAATGACAACAAACAAAGATGATCAAGGGAGTGGAGCACATCTCTTATGCGGAAAGGCCGAGGGAGCGGGGCCTGTTTAGCCACAAGAAGAAGTGACAGAGGGGACCTCATCAGTGTCTGTGAGTATCTGAAGGGAAGATTCATCTGTCAAGAAGATGGATCCAGCTTCTTAGTGTCAAGCAACAGGACAGGAAGAAATGGCCAGAAACTGATGCACAGGAAGTTCTACCTAAATATGAGGAAGAACTTCCTTACTTGCAGGTGATCAAACACTGGAACAGGTTGCCCAGAGAGGCTGTGGAGTCTCCCTCATGCAAGATATTCAAGAACCATCTGGACAGAATCCTGTACCATGTACTCTAGGATTACCCTGCTTGAGTCAGGAGGTGGGACCAGGTGACCAACTGTGGTGCCTTCCAATCTGACCCATCCTGTGATTCTTTGAAATACAAAAATTATAAATATAGTAACTGTAGAGTGGAAAAATAATCTTAACTTTAATCTTAAACTGAACACAGAATAATTACTGGGCATCTAGGAACTGTGCATTAAATACCTAACCAATGTAATTCTCCTGAACTTTCAGTTAAAACTAAAGACTGCCTCACTCTCAATTATTTTTATGCTGCAGATTAATGAGCTGAAATGGGAAGAAACAGTTGTGGAGTAACTGAAAACCTCACTATGATGTAAAGCAAAGAAAATCTCACTTCTTGATAACAGGCACACCACATCTGTAGAGTTTTGTTTTATATTTTGGGAAATGTTTTTGTGCCTGTAAGTTCCTTTGCTTTGTGTTTTTTACTCTAATATGACTTTGTGAGCTGGTGAAAGATATTACTGCCTCATTAGGTACACAGTTAATCTGTCACAACAGCACAGTATCTGTAATCTTTTGAAATTCTAATGCTAGTAATCCAGATCCCTATTAATGATGCTATGAATTATTATTTATTTATGCCATAAACTTTATCTTATAGAAGGAAAGTTTCATGGTTTGTTTTGGTTTTTTTTCTCTTCTTTCCACTTTGGATTGGATGTTGATGTCCTTAGAAGTCAAGACTCTGTGACCCAGAAGGAAGACCTCAGGATTAGAGTTCTAGAACATATTTCTCTGTTGTATCATGACTCTGAAGGTGCCCAGCATGGGGTTTGCAGAATTTAGTCTCCTTTCCACTCTTTGCCCTACTTGTTATAATAAATCTCCCTGCTATCTTCATTAGTTCCTTCCAGTGAATTTCCTCGGAGCTCTGGAAGATTACTTTAAATAGCAGTGGCATGTGCACATTACTAGACCAAATAACACATATTTTAAAATTGAGGGCATTGTGTTCTCTCTTGCATGGTATTTTCCTGTAGGCTTTTTTCAAGCCACAACTAAAGTGTTTGCTGTTTCTAAAAACAATTTACAACTGTTCATATTAGCAAACTTAAAAAAAAAAGTGAGATGAGTGCTTGCAAGATTCATTTCTTGGTCATTAGTTGTTTACAGACACTCTGTTTTGGAATCTTATTGGATAATAGCAGGCCAGGGATTAAATGTTCAAAAGAAAATGCATTATGTTGGATGACAGATATCAAAATCAAAGTTGATGGAATTGAGTTGCTTTAGGAATGAGACTTCAGGTCATTTTGACAGTTTCACCTTTGATGTTTCAAGGTGGCTGAACGCTTGTGTACAGTTTAGTGTTGCTGAGACTTGGTTTTAGGTACAGCTATTTAACCTTTGGCAATCACAGAAAACTTTATAGTTCTTGGCTTCATGAAGGATGATGATCTGCTGGAGAATGAGTGTTTTATCAGTGAAAATGCAAAAGTGGCTGTAGCTCTGTTTGTCTGCCCAGTCTCCTTTAAAGCTTCAGTCCTGCGGATGATACATTATCAGGCCCATTCCAGTTTCCTGTTTATATAGGGTCTGGCTTTGATGCGAGTACAACAGATTAAGAAGCAGAAGCAGAGTTCCTGTTTTAGTCCTTTCTCATCAAGATGTATATAAGTCCAGTGACACTGTGCTGACAATTATTAAAAACATCAGACTGGCGAGCACATACTTTTAAATCAGCACCAAAGATTTAAAGGCATACAACCTCAGCAGCAGCCCCACTAGTTCATCTTTCATCAAAGCTACAGATTAGGAAGAAACTTTTGTATTTTGTTTTACATGTGTTTTAAACTAAAAAACATCATTCTGAAAAGGCTGATTTGTTTATAGAAGAGAATTTAAAAAAATAATTCCTGCATTAAATTAAGTCCACAGTTTTTGTTTCAAGTCCATTAATCAACCAAAAGGATCTGGAAACTTTTTTGTCTTTTCTGGAAATTTCTTAGTTGCATTTTGCATTACAAAGTCATATGATTTCCTTGCACTTTCAACGTCTTTAGCGAAGTTTCTTGCCATTATTTCTTACTATGCTTTTTTTCTGGATACACTGTAATTCTCCTCACTATAGAGTTCCTCCACCCTGGGATTGGGATAGAGTAATCTATTGCCCTGACTCTTGCACTCTTGCTAGTTATTTTTTTGGTGGCCCAAAATGTTGGTTTCAGTGTGGAATCTGGTTATTCCCTGGAAAATGTGATGTCAGTGTGTTGCCTGGTACAGCAGTATACCTCCAACAGAGTGGTCAGAAAACCACATACACTTCTTATTCAAAGACAGACAATAGAAAAACACTTATGATGAAATAATGACAATAATCATCATCATCATTATTTGCACTTGTAAATAAGCCTAGCTTAAGTGGTAAGTGCTAAGGCTTTTGTCACAAGGATGTGTAGTTATTCAGAGTAAGGCTGTGAAAATTCTGCAAGAAAGTGAGGTCTAAAGAAAGTCGCAGCTTCTGGGAAACTCATGCAGACAGACAAGGACAGTTTTCTCCCTTGGTCTATGGCTTCTCTTGGGAAAAGCTTTGTGATGACCCTGCTCCACATTAACTTTTCCTGAGTTAAGTTTACAAGTTGAGTATAAATACCAATGTGTGTATTACAATGCAACTTGTCTGTAGTATCTATCCCAGATAACCCTGGAAAACTAACTCAGTTCTTTCCCCAGCAATAGTTTCCCTAAGACTTGGGTGCTTAGGGTATCTTTTCACTTTGTGTTAGCAAGTTTGTTAGTCTTCTAGTTTGATTGGTATGTGAACTTAACACACCAGTTTCCCTTTATGAGTTGCTGATGTTTACAAACTCTTATTATTTTCTATTTGCCTTGTTTGGGAGTTTCATAAAGAAACATTACATTTGTCTACACATACAAATTCCTTAACACACAATATAATCTAGTAACAGTACGTATGATAACTACAGCATGTTACCGATAAGAGAAAGCTTATACTTTCAGCCCTTTGAATAATCATTTTTCTGTCTATTTACATTTTAGAACTGGCTATATTTAATTTTTGCTCTGGTATTTGTGCCATTAATGACTATGTGCTCCTTTCTACTACTTATGGCTGTGTTACTTACATTTACTTAATGAACCAGAATGTTTAGAAAATAGAGCATAGTCTGGTATAAAAATATTCCTATCAGAAAAGGTTTGGTTGTCAAATGTTAAAACTAAATAAGAACTAATTGTGCTTAAGAATTAAACCAGAACTTGCATTTACTAAGGTACATACATGCACATTGGAACTGCTGAACCCAGAGGTGGACTGGCTTATCCTTATATTAGTTTTGAAGTTATTAGCTCTTGGAAAAGAAAAAACAAACCAAACCAAACCAAACCAAACCAAACCAAAAAAAAAAAAAAAAAAAAAAAAAAAAAAAAAAAAAAAAACCCAAAAAAAAAACCCAAAAAAANCAAAAAAACCAACAAAAACCAACCAAAAAAACCCCAAAAAAAACCCACACAAAAACAACAACAACAACAAAAAAACCAACAACAACAAAACAAACAAAAAAACCAAACCAAACCAAACAAAAAAAAAAACCAACCCAAAGCAACAACTATTAAAATGAAGAGAATTAATTAAGCTGAATTTGCTATCTTTACTGAAGCACCCTGTCACTTCTTTCATGGAACCTTCATTCTCCCCACCTATCTCCAGTAAAATTGGTGGAACTTAGCTTTTTTTAATAAAGGCCTCACAACTGATTTTTGTTTAAAAATCACACTTACTGCATGTGCTTGTGGAAAAATAGACCTTGAGTAGGGTTTTTTATGTATGTGATGTGAAAGCAGATCTCACCATAGTAAATTGAGGTGATAGATCTATTTTATAATCTCCCTACTAATGAAAAAGGTGTAAGGAATCTCTGTGAACACATAATATTGTGGTGTTTATGTGTTATCAATCAACAGATCTGAGAAAACAGTATATTGGTCAGTATAATTCCTAAATTTATTGTTTAGGAATCCTGAAATATAAGGATTTTGATTTTATTTTGCATGTCAGATTTCTGACCAGAGATGTCAGGCACTTGCAAGGTGACTTGAAGAACCAAATTCTTCTCCAGACAAACCTTTATACCTTCCGTGTGTTACACAAGTATATTCATGGGGATAAATGCCTTAGAGGGGCTTTACACTGTATAAGGGAGCCTAATAGGATTTAAAAGCTGTAAAGTTGGTTGGCAGAGTATATAGCCTACTTGCATGGTTATGGTCTGTATTTTTTTCTTTTTTCAAGACATGGTCAATGGTATAAATGGTGTTGTAAAAACCACCTGTGAAAAACTGAAAAGCATACCATTGACTGAGACAAGGCATTTTCAACAAATATTTGTGTTTGCAAAGTAAACTTTTAGAGCTGGGGCAGAAAAGTGGAAGACAACTTTTAACGGATCTAGACTATAGCTCTTGAATTAGGGTTGAAATTTTATTTTTTAAAAAATTCTTTCTCATAGTGTCACTCTTGAGAATTTTTTTTACTTATCTAGGAACTATAGTTGGTGATGAAAAAAGGGTATTTGCTTTCCTGAATTGTTTCAGCTAATGTCTCTGGGTGCAAAATGAGACTTCTTTTTCTGAAGTGGATTGTATAAAATTTCTACTTGATGCCACTTACTGCCATAGTCACAAGGCCACTTAACACACAGCTTGTGATCAACTGCTTCCAAAAGGAATAGAAATGTCACAAGCCAACTATTGCAACATATAAATGACATGGTGCAACAAGACCATACCTGCATTCCAAGAGTGTAATGGGGTGGGGGCTTCCCTTTTGAAACCCTGTGGTTACCTTGCTTAATTACTTGTTGTCTCTCTTCCCCAAGAGGAGCCATGGGGCTTGGCTGGTTATTGTATGATGCCTGTGGGCGGCCACTGGCAGCAGGCATTGCCAGCAACATTGCAGCCCGTGTTAAGAAATTCTAGTACCAGCACTTGGGACTGGGTAAACTGAGCCTTCAGCTGTGTATCTCAACACTGCAGCCATCTAACCCTGCTCCACAGGTCCTCTTCACCCTCTTGATACAAGTGCACGTTGAATTTCAGTCAGACAAGAAACACAGACCTGCAAAGCTGGGCCTGTGCCAAGGCTTGTTTGGCATGCTCAGAGTCAGGCTGTTACAGGGGTGCCCTCGGCCAGTGGGGAGTGGCTGGAATGGTGAGTAAACACAGTCAGCATACACATAATGTTTATACCAGGTTTGATTTATTCCAATATTTATTTCCACCAGGGCAGGGTTTTATTCTGCTTTAACCTGACCCATCTCCATGAAGGTCTCCAGTATTTCTTCTCTCCCTAATATCTGTGAGAGACTTCATAAAGAGAAGGTAATGGCTCCCAAGCTATCATAGTCCTTACAAGAGGTGGTGGACACAGTAGCTTTTCCCTAACCAGAGATGAACTTCTGCTCCTATCTCATGACCCCTCACCACACTTGCAGTTCTCCCTCTTTTCATGCAGAATGTAAATATCATGGCATTGTGCATGTAATAAAACTTACAGAGCTTTTAATAGTTCATGTGGTGCT
The DNA here is from genome assembly GCA_013389925.1 of Aegithalos caudatus. Classification (NCBI taxonomy): domain Eukaryota; kingdom Metazoa; phylum Chordata; class Aves; order Passeriformes; family Aegithalidae; genus Aegithalos; species Aegithalos caudatus. The sequence goes on from WEIU01018181.1 coordinate 237,621, forward strand.
ATGTACACAGAAATGGAGTAGCCAGCAGATAAGAAATATAGCTATATCATAACATAATTATGCCATCACTACTGTAAAGCTCTTGCTTCAATGGACTTAGTAGCATGTAACCTAAGTTCTGCCTGCACTAATCAGGCATTGTATCTTGAACACAACAATAGAAAAAAAAATAAAATGATAATTTAGAAAGCCCAACCACAACAGCATACCACCTCTGTTTTTAACAGAGAGATAGAAAAAACTTTTCTTTTTGGCTGTTCTAGTTACTCAAGAAGAGTTTCAAGAAATTACAGTTTTATTGTTTTAGGCAGGAGATAGAAACCAACAAACTGAGCAGTCCCAACAAACTGCCCATAGATGAAGGAAAAAAAAAAGTTAAAAATAGCATTTTAAAAAAGAAAAACAAATCCCAAACCTTATTAATCCCTTGCAACATACCTCTAGGCAGAACTAAGGCTCTTTTTCCCCCACATATGACTGCTTCCCAGTAGGGAGGGGCAGAGTGGCCAGCAGAGTTTGGCAAACTACTCCATTTCTTTGGAGCACAGTTAGCCCTCAGTTTCATAAGCATCATGAACAGCTTCAGTTTTATGCTTCAGGTTTTTGTACATGTAATTGGTATTTTAAAAAATAAATATGACAAATGGGATATATTTTATTAGCAATGAATTGCTGAAGTTTGTTATTGTGCAAAGGTATAGATTTAGAGATATAGTTTTGCTAACTATTAAATATTCAAAGCTTGAGTTACATGGGATTGTTTGTATTTAAACCATGGGATATTTTTCCTCTATGCTGGCTTTTACTGTAGGCCAGTGAAAGAACTTGGCAGTGTTTGTTTATCATTTCTGGAATATGTCTAAACTTCCTAACTCACATGCTTTCCAGATGCTAAAATGAAGACACCTCGTGTTTGAGGTTTTTATTTTTATCCAGCAGTGATGGTGTTGGAATAAGTAATGTTCAATCAATAAGCTGCATTTTTTTTTTCCAAGGTAGTTGTAAGGGTTATATGGGCAAGAGAACTGCAAATGTGTGAACTGCATTTCTTATGAGAAACAATTGTCACAGCTCCTAATGCCAAGTGCAACAAACTAGTGTAAGCAGAGCTGGAACAAAACAGAAAATTAGGAAGAAGAAAAAAGGTGTGGGCTCTGCCTGTAAATCAGAAAGCAGAAAGCAGTTAATAACCCTTAAAAGAGCTCGTGTTGCAACAACTATTTGGACAACCACATGGAATTAACATACTTGCATATCTCAAGAGGCTGTTAATTTTTAACATGTACGTTTTGCTCTGCTTGGTGGCATATATGCTGTCCTCAGCTGAGTGTTAATGTGCTGCATAATATTTGTCATGTTTGTTGGAAAAGTTTAATTGAACAAGTTTTAGCCACGGATAAATATCAAATGTATTCTGTGATCAAGTTTTGGGTTTGTATTAGATACCAGCATTTTAAGTTCTAGACATAAAGCTATGTAACGCTCTCTAATGGCTCTTAAAGGAAACCACAGACTGTTTCTCAAGCTGATTACAGAGGGAGTCACTCCAAGGGACTTGGTGCTGCAGCCCTTGGAGTCAATAGCTGAGCTCCCATAGATTTTTGTGGCGCAGGCACGGCGCGCTCTGCCTTGCACAGGAGCCAGCTGAAGTCAGCCCTCGTGCTCCGTCAGACAGTTCAAAGGGAGCAAAGCTGTCATCATCGCTGGCAAGCCCGAGGGGTAACGCGAGGACAGGGCGAGGCTGCCAGAGAGCTCCCGGCGCTGAACTCTCCCAGGTCACTCCTCCAGCACTCGCTCCAGTGAGGCGCAGGCAGCGGCCGGGATGAGCGCCCAGCCTCCCGGGGCTGCTGGGCTCAGAACCGCACTGGCCTCCAGGGCTTGTATGCTGGGAGCTGGGGGCTGTGTTTCCAAAGGCCAGCTTGTCTTTTGTGCTTATTCCATCTGAACTTCAGAAGTTTCAAGCATGTGTTTATGTGCTGGGCTGTGTAGACGCTGTGGAACTGTTGTTGGCCGAAGAAGAGTGCTGGTGGTGCACATGGCAGGGATGTTGATACCATTTTTGCAGGGTCTTGTACCTGCATTTGAGGTGAAAGCTCACCACGTGCTCTGTGCACACACACCACTTCAAAAGAAGCCCTGCTGAAAATCTATCTTTGCTGCTGTCACACAAAGTGACTAAAAACCCAGCTCACGCATTTTCATTTAAATATAGTCTTTCTAGCCCATGTATTATTCAAAGGAATGTTATCTTATGGAGGGTCCTATTATTCGACTGATTGCATTAAATGTTGGCATAAACCTTTAAGTTAAAGAAGTAGTTATTCTCCTGCACCATATCTATGCTATCTAACAATTTATGAAAAAAACATATATGTGTGTGTGTGTGCGTTGTGTGTGTGTGCACATTTCCTGTGTGGGGAATACGTGATCTCACAGCCCATGATAAATCTTGAAGCATTCAGTAGTGGTTCTGTGATAGGCAGGCTCACTCAGGATATGCTTTTTCTTTGACAGTACCATGTAGCAGTGCCTTGATTAATGTTATTACTCTAAGGAATATATAAAAAAAAATCCAGCGGAGCAAGAAAATTATTGTTACAATAAAAGCCATTCAAATGAACATGCTTATTAACATACCTCTCAATTGCACAGAGACTAAAAGACAGAGTGTGTTCTCCTCTTCCACGTTGCTCTGCATATTTTGTCATTATGCTGCAGAGCTGTCGCGACTGCTGTCTCCTGGTTATGATTTTCAAATCCCAGTTGATGATTAATACCTTTGGCTCAGACAGTTGTAAAAGGCCGGTGTTGTACCTGCATACATTTTCATGCTGCTCTGACATCAGTGATGTGCATTGTAATGTGGAGGTGCACAGGGGTTGGAAGGGGGCTGTGAAAGAGGAAGAAAGAGGGTGTCATGCAAGACATAATTTTTTCGATATGTTTTCCTGGTTTGTCAGGTCAACACTCAAAACACACTAGAAAGCGCACAGGCTAGAAACACATCACATGAATGCTTTGCATTTCTGCAAGGCCTCTTATGCTACCTCCTCGTACTCACAAGCATCCTAAAACCTCCTGTGAGGAGAAAAAATGTAGGATTCATGGTTAAAGGGCATTCAGTGACCTCAGGTAAAAAGGAAGAGTGGATAAGGTGCAGAATTTCATCCAGATTCTGCTGGAAACTGTATCTTTGCCAGGGAAAGACTGTTTCTGGGCTGTGTAGGGTAACACAAAATATGAAGAGAATGTAGTGTGCATGCCTTGTGGCAATGACAAACTTAAATCTGCAAAACTACTGATGTATGCTCAAGGACCATAAATGTAAGCACATTTATGTAGAAGTAGAAAATTAGTATGTAATTAATGAAAGTGTTACAGGACCTCTGGTATTCCTCATTTTGTTTTCTGACACTACTCTCTATCTCTTCTTTCTCCCATCTTCACCTGCTCTCCACAAAGTCATCTTTCCTTTCGCTATCTTCTGCTCCACTGTAGCATCCATCCATACCTTCACAAGTTCCTTTTTCCCTCAGTCCCAGTGCCTCTCACCTGTTTTTTGGGTCCTGCTCTCAAAAGGGGAGCATTTTCAAAGTCTTTGTTCATAGATGATTGTCCAAAACGAGCCTAAAAAAGAAGTCTGGAGAACCAGGATTCACAGCGGTGTGCGGTGTTGTGCACACTGGTGAACACGTAATACCTGGGATACCTCATATTATTTATTATATTAAAGTATCTGTGGAAAATAGTGTCAGCCCCTCTTGGACTGGGATGCTGAGCGAGCTGGATATTTGCGGACAATGCCGCTGCGAGTCGTACCCTTCCCCTGTGTGAGCGAGGATGTTTGCTCAGACTGCAGGATTGTTTTGGATTTGGCGGAGGCCGGGAGCGGGGGCAGGAAGCGGCTGCTCCCTGGCCGCTGTCACTTCCCCGGCCCGTGACTCCCGTTTGCTGCCAGCCGCCCGCTCAGGGCAGCTCCGGCCGGGCCTGCCGCTGACCCACGGCCACCGAGCCTTCCGCGGCTGCCTGCTCCTGGGCGCCGCTCCCCGCGAGTGATAAGGTCATGGGATAATTAAACAGATCGTCCGAGGTTCTTGCCCAACCCTCCGCTCGGATTAGGGGATGTGTGTTCCCACTGAGCTAGTAAACGACGGCAGCCGGGAACGTCTCGAGTGGTCGGTGGGGAGCTGGGCAGACCTCTGATGCAGAAGCTGCTTTTCCAGCAGGATGCAAAGGAGATCCTGGTAGACAGATGGCTGCCTGCCCGGTTTGCAGTGTGTCCTTTCAGACCTCGGTCTCAGTTCCTCCCCCCTGTAAAAGCGCTCATTATGTTTTGTCACTCGATACATTAGTTTGTTTTAATGCACTGCAACCTCACATACATTTAGCAGTCTCTTCCTGCTTGTTTTATGGGCTCCAGTGTGTTTGGAAATGAATTAGAGCATCTGAAAGGCTTGGCAGTTTCATTAGAGAAAGACGGTCCAATCCAAATTAGTGTAACTCACTTAAAATTGAAGCAAAATGTTTTAAAGAGAGTGATCTGATAAATATTGGCTTAAACTAATTGGATTTTCAATAGACAAATTACTGCATTTTTCTCATTACTTAGTGCTCTGTAAGGCTTTCACATGGTATGTGAGAGTTCAGTTCCCTGCTATGCAGCTGAGAAGGATGAGTGAAATCACTGACTGAAGATGCTTTCCAGGTCTTTGGAGGCTGGATGGCACAGGGATGCTCTGTGGTTCAGCCCTCCAGGCAGCTCAGCCTGTTAGGGAAGAGGTGTTGCCATTTTCTGGTGGTTTTTACAGAGTTTTGCTGATCCTCATGCTCATTGCACGTGTGAGATGATCTGCAGGCTGCCACTGACCTCTCCAAAAAAGGTGCTCACCAGGATAAGCACAGCTTAAAGCCTCTCATGTTATGGGTAGAGTTATCTGAGGTTTGTTTATTTGTGGGGGGGTGTGTGGTTTGGGGTTTTGCTTTTGTTGTATTTTTTTTTGTTGTTTTGTTTTTTGTTGTTTTTGTTTTGTTGTGAGGTTTGTTTTTGTTTTGGTTTGATTTTTAAATAAACAAAAGCAATCCTTATTTCCATTTAATTTCCAGAGGACAGAAAACCATGCTTGTCTTTCCAAAGTGAACTTCCATATTACAATAATCTCTTACTTACAACCAAATGTGATCTAAATAAATACTCAGTTGTTGCATATTTTTTCTTTAAAAGGTATTATTATCCCCATTTGAATAATAGAAAATAGAAAAATAGAAATAGAAAAGAAGCAGGGATTCTTTAAACCTTATCTGATGTTGAGAGTATCATTATTTGATTCCTTCCAAAGCATGTTTTCTGAAAAGAGCTGGCATGCATTTATTTGATTCCTGGAACTCGTTGAATTCTTCTTTCTTGAATGTTAAAGCCAATGTCCTATGGAGAAAGGAGCTGCTCCTCATAAAGGTACTCAATAAGGTACAAGAACTCGGGGCCTGAGAAGTGAAACACCTTCTTGTTCCTTAATACTGAAATGTTTGTATGAGCAGCAATAGCAACAATATATTTTAGTGTCTGTGTGGTAGGAAATTGCATGTGGTTGCAATTAGATGATATTGACAGTCACAATGGTGGGTATGCAAATAATACCATGATATTCTTCTGTCTGACTTCCTGTCTGGGAAAGATGAAAAATGAAGTGGTGCTGTGAAGACCGGTGCTCCATTTATTTTTCTAATCCAAAATACCCTACAGCAGGGCATATCTGTGGGATATGTGTTCTCTCAGTTTAGGAGAGTCAGTAGCTGCCTGTATGGCTAAGGCATACACATATGTATTTTTACAGGGCAGATTTGATATCTCTCACGTGCAAGCTTGACCACCCCAGGTCCAGTAGCCAAATTGAAAATGGTTTCAGTGAGTGCACAGAATTTCCATGTGATTATGCTGGTGTGCTTATTTTTTGTTACCTTTTGAATAGGTAATTTAAAATCGCTCTCTGTAGGGATGTTCTCTCTGCCTGTCTGCCTATCAATCTTTCTATCTGAATGCAGAAGTATTTGATTAGTGTATTTAAAGTAATAAAGATGTCAACAGTAGTGTCATATTGATTGATGTTAATTATAAGTCTTTAATGGCTCTTCTGGTTTGGACACTCTCCTTGCAGATTGTGATTTTATGGTTAAAATAATGCCCTGCTGTCCACACACTTGGTCATAAATTGTGGTCTATCTTTCTTTAATGACTTTGCATGCAGTGGTATAATCCCAATAACATACATTATCTTTGTAAAAGGAAGGCAGTGACTTTCATAGAGGTGATGGATGGATTTATAAGGACTAGCTAGCAGACTGGCTGGTGTGGGAATGGAGAGGGCAATAGGCTGGGATCACGCCAGAGGCAAAGCTGATTGTTGTGCTCATGCATTGCCATAAGCAGAAACACTAGGCCGGCAATCGTGGAAAAGTGATGATTTTCATTCCGTTCCTCTCTTTCCACTCTATATCATCTGTAAAAGTTAAAGAAAAGGCTGAGATGTGAATCAGTCTCGTATCAAAAAGCTAACTCCTTAGTAATTAAATAATAAATCCCATGGCATCTCTTGGCTACACTGAACAAAAAAGTAATGCAGATTCTTGCTTTGCGGGCTTTCTCTTTAAAGTAAAGAATGAATGCGTGTTTCACCTTACAGAGGCGTATTGCTTCACTGAGGAAAATTCTACTGCTCTGAGAGAGGTCTCACCATTTCTGGGGGAGTTTAATCATTTTACTTGCATGTGAAAAGTGAAATATCAGGGGACCATGCAGAAATGTGTTCAGGAATGCCCATATACATATGGATATGTGCCATGTTGCACGTGCTCCTTTTTAAGTAGATTCACTCCAGCGATTCTGAAACACCACCTTATTGCTTCTCTATCCATAATTGGCTCAGTGGAGCTCTGGCACAGCATGGAGAATCCCATCATGCTGTGTTCACACAGATAGGTGCACACAGAAGCCTTCAGAGCGGTCTGTGCCCTACGGGGCCTGGGATATAACTAGTGAACCAGGCTAAAAAGCTCAAGGTTTCCTTGCCACTGACAAGTTGGGAATGGAAGTTAATTTGGAAAAGATACAGTTACAGAAAGTAATTTCTTGGAACTTATCCTACTTGGTAGCTTGCTGTAGTTATACTGTGGTACATGATCAACAGCACAGAAGTCCAGGGAAATTGTTAGTACAGAATGGGCATTGCTTTGTTTGCTTTTTGGTTTTCGTTTGTGGTGGTTTTATTTTTAATTTATTTTTTGCTGGATTAAAAATGGGACTCATAAAATCAGTGCTGAGCAGAACTGTAGCACAAACAATGGTAAAATATAGGATAAAATTTGGAAGCATTTGGACTCTATTTCAGACTGCAGTTCCAGCCCTGCCTCCTGTGAGTAGATGCCTTATACAGCCGCTGCTTGATGAGTTGCTTTCTAAATAAGCCTGATTACTATTTGTTTATTAAGCTAGAAAGCTGTATCATTTTTCCACAGAACAGCAATATGGATATGCTTGAATGTAGTAAGAAAGTCAACAAATAAAAAAAAATATTCCCCCAAGCTCAGGCCAGAGCAGGATAAGAGCATTTACATTAAGGGCTTTTAGTCATTTGCCACCAAATTTTACTAGTATTAATTTTTCTGACTCTGACAAAGTAGTGGTATTCCTTTGCCATATTGTGAAGTGTATGCTTCCAGAAGTCACATCAGCTGGACAGCATCTGGGTGGCAGATGAGCTGGGCTGGCAGCTGTACTTGCAGCTTTGGAGTTACTTTTGGTTCTGTCATGAGAGATCTTTTTGGTGGGTGTATGCAGCACATTGCTCATGTGGATCTTTTGGGTTGATTTTGTTTGGGGATGGTGGTATGGTGGTGTGTTTATAGCGGGGGTTTTTTTGGTGTTGGTTTTAGTTTATTTTTTTTAAAAATTTTTCTCTAATTGACCAGTTTTTTTCCTCTGCAGTGTGTGCTAGGGTTGGGCTGTTGTGAAGCTTTTCCTCAGCTCCTTAGAGGACAGAGTTCCCTTGTCCCAGCCCCCACTCTTTTTTGTTTACAATAAATTAGCAGTAGTTTCTGTGTTGGAGATGAAATTATTAAAAAAAAAAAA
>WEIU01018181.1:246617-268124 GCA_013389925.1 Aegithalos caudatus
TTTTTTTTTTTTTTTTTTTGCTTATCATTAAGATATACCTGTTTCTGAGAAATAGTGTACACCATAGATAAGCAAACTGTAAAAATATGCTGTTGTGGAAGGATTTGCACAGTGCTGTGCAAACAATACAGTGCTTTTATCTCTGCACCGTGTCCTTCTGGTCCTGTTTTCCAAGCAGAGAATGCTTGTCCTTTATGTTTTCCTAAAACATTTTCATCTTTAACTTAATCACTTCTTTTTATCTTGCTCTGGTAGCCTCTTTCTTTTGTAGCTGTGCAAACTTGTATTCCTTGAGTTACACTCATATTTTACAGATGCCCTTTCCTACATGCATAAAAGTGGACAGCATTAAACTGCAGTTAATCTTGAGTGTCTGGGTGGACTAAATCAATAATTTTAAAGTTCAAACATTTAAACAATGACTGTTTCTCAAGTGTGCTTAAAAACTCAGCAAATTCAGAAGGAAGCTTTATCTAAAAGGTAACAGAACACATGAAATGTGGGTGAATTCGCACTCTGCCAGTTTAATTCTCTGATGTAACAACTTAGTGATCTGTGAACAGAATTGTCTGTAAATAAAGATTAGAGGAAAAGTATTTAAACAAATGCATTAGATTATTTATTGTTTTACCTTTTTTTCCAAGAGATGCTAAGATGGTTATTTATCGACTTTAGATGTCTTTTGTAAAAGAAAATTTAATTAAAAATTAGAAAAAATTAGAAAAAAATCACTTAGGATTTCTCACATTTTTCTCTTGAATGAATGCTAGAATTTTTTCAGTCAGAATTGTAGTCTTTTACAGAGTGGGAAATAAAAACCTCTAACTTCTTCCTGCTGCAGTTTTGTATGAGGCTGTCCATTTCAAAAGAGTGATGTCTAATAAATTATTTGCTAAGATCTTCAGTGTTTGGCCCAAAAAGAAACATATTCAGATGTCTGTGTTCATTTGAGTCGCAGTACTGTGCTTCCCAGACCTCCTGTTACCTACAATTTTTTTATTCTCTGAGCTGTACTTACCAGCCCCACTGATCTGGAGCTAAGGCATTACTTTACTTCATGTTAGCATGGATGATGCAGATAGTACACCTTAGTTTTGGGGATGGTTTTCCTTTTAAATGCAGCCATAATACAGAGGAACAAAAATTGCTTTTTTAGTCAGAAATCTTGTTAGGTTTGAAGGAATAATGCAAGAAAACAATAGTCATTGTGGTTTTGCATTTAATTTTTTTATCAGCACATGTCATGGTTTAACCTGAGTGGGGACTAAGCACCACATCCTTCTCCTCTGGAGGGGAGGGTGTGTGGTATTGCTGCTCTTTTTATGAGGAAAACCTGTGTTTTCATTTTTCTAGCATGGGAAGCTAGGACAGGGAAGTAGAGCCCCTTGGGCCTGGAAAGGTGTCACTGGTCAAGAAATAAGCCAGTGAAAGAGCACAGGTAAAAAATCTGTGGTACCTGCATCCATATACATCTATTAATGTACATGAAATATAAATTTGACAGTTAGTGGTTGCAGCTTATGGCCAGACTTTGTAACAGAAATATTAATTTTAATTTGGTTTTCCTAACAAAAGGTATGGGTGTTAGGGGACTGTGATCCAGCTGAGAGCTGATCTGCAGGATGGCCTGCAGGTACAGCAAATACAAATGTATATTTCATTCTCCCCATTTGTTTAAAAATAGCAGGGGTTTGGGTTTTGTTTTCTTTTCAGGATGGATTGTTTTTGTTGTTTGTAGGGTTTTTTTGTTGTTTTGGTTTGGGTTGGTTTTGGGTTTTAAGTGCTTTAAAAATGTAATTCTAGAAAAGAAAAGAATGTATCATTCCTCATTCTGAGACAGGTCTGTCTTCTGTCTGACTGGTAACTCTGTCAAGAATTTAATGTTTGGAAAATATTTTCATGTTGCAGGCAAATGCCCTTTCATGTCCAAAAAGTTTTAAAAAGGTAATATATTTCTCCAAAAGAAATCAGGTTCGTACCCAGTGCATCAGCAGCTCGCAGTCACTCAGGATAAATGAAATGGCTGTAGCTTTACACATCTCAACATGTTTTGGTACCGTATATAAAATTCAAATCCATTCAAGTCTGAAGAAGTTTTTGTTGATTTAAGGAGGGCAAAAGAAACTGGTTAATTGAGTATGCTTTGTTGGAGTAGTATGTCTAGGAATAGGTGTCTTTTTAATTTAGGTAATGGGGTGAGGATTAAGAAGGCAGAGTTTAGGGGAAAAAAACACCCCTGCTTTCATGAAGGTGATCCTCTGTAGGTTAAGGGCAGAAAGATGTAATATAGGATTTGTGCCAATTAGACAATCATTGACACTAGAAATGAATAAAGCAAAGGATACTAAGGTGCTTTATATTGTTTTCATTTCATTCTTAGTCTTGTTCAGGCTTATGCAAAAAATGTTCAATAGCATTGGTCACAGACCTTGTTAGTGCAACTGTAAGCTTACAGGTGAAGGTTATTTTGGCATGTACATAGGTAAAAGATTTCATGTTTACAGAAGGAATTCCTCTCTACTAAACTGGAGGAGAGTCAATCTTCATTAGCCATAAAACATATATGGGCTGGTAGGATGGGTGGGTGTCAACTTCATTTATTGTTAAACCTAACAGTAAACTGTTAGGTTGGTTAAAATGTCTTCCACAATATCTGTAAATATTTAACACTTTAAGTACTTAAAAATATCAGTGGAGCACCACCTGATTGCTGGGTCCAAATTTGATGAGTAGCAAGACTTTCTAATTTGGAATCATGTTTTCATAGGTCATGTTTCACTGCCGACATGTTTTGTTTTGGGATATTTTGAAATGCTTGAAAGGATAGGATGGGATGCTAATAATGAGCAAAAGTCAGTATTACAAAGCTGAATCTCTTAATGGTTGTCAGAGTCAGAGGGACTGACTCAACTTTTAAATGGCAATGGAATGCATAGATATTTTCAAGTGACTTCTTGGGGCTGGATGGAAGACCAGGGAACTGTTCAACCTGTTGGTCATAATTGTTTTTAGAGCTCTTTAAAGTTTTTCACAATTTTCATACAGTTAAACATGTCCCCAGTTCACAAATTAATAACATGCATCTGAGGCTTTTATGTTGCTGAGTCAAAATAACATTTGTAGACCTGACTCAGGAAAGGAATCTTTACCAGCAAAGACCGGGGAAGTTTGTGGTTCTGTCATACTGAAGGCAGTATGTAGAAGGCAGTAGAATGTAAGCAAGGACTTAGTACATGAGCTTAAATAGGTCTAATTTTAAGGCTTTTGAATAAATGTGCTTTTCTTCAGTTTGTTCTTGACTGTCTTAATTTCTGATAATAATCAGGATTCTCACCTTCTTTCCTAAGCTCTACTCTGCTTTGCTTTTATTTTTTTTTTCCGATGCTCCTGCCAGGAGGCTGTAGTTTTGTCATGAATACTGCTCGGTTAGTACAGTAGCAGATGAGATGGGTTGCAAGCACTTGTAAAGGTAATCAAAAGATTAAGGTTTATAAGGTCAACAGAAATACGCCTCCAGTTACTTCTGTGTTTCAAATAATACCCTAAAGTATACCATTTATGGTATTGCAAACACAGTTAAGTTAGAAGAACCTTTATGAGGTTTTGGGCACAAATGCTTAAATGTGACAGTTGCCAGCAGTGAAATTGTTCCTCAGTAATGTGGACATTTGTTCAGTCTCCACCTGTTTACAGTATTCATTTTAGGATGCACTATGTTGTATTAACAAGAGAATTTCTACAGGCTTCAATTCTGGTTGTAAATACTCATCTGCATGACTTCAGCTTGAGGGCCTGAATATGAAAATAAACATAGAGAACTTGTGAATAATTAGGTAATATTATAAACTTCACACAAGGGTAGAAGGGGGTAAATTATGTTCACTAAAATAATATTTAGCAGTTCAGATGTAAAACAAAAAGAAATTATAATATTAGCAAAATTGAGTTCAAACCTGAGGAGAAGCAGAAAGCAAGAGACTGATGAACAAAATATATTGTTATAAAGTTATAAATTCTGGAAACAATTCTTGGAAATGGTATGGTTTTACAATGAAAATGTCAATAGAAATGTTATGGTTTGAGGAGGAGGACTCTTCTTAGAAATGTCTAATATTATTTTACAGTACTTTTATAAAATGAGGTAAAATAAAATCAAGTAGAGATTGGAATGAGGCTTGTTAGAGTCAAAAGTAACTGTTAGAAAGTGAGTGGGAGGTGGTGTTCATATTAAGTGATGTTAGTGGATCTTCTCCCTAACCATTTCAGCCAGATACACACATTTCACTTACAGATACTTATAGGTGCATATTGTATGTATAAGTATATATATGAAAACACACATATAGATTAAAAAATTATATATTTATATAGATATATGTATTAAAAATGGTAAGTGAGGTTATATTTTCATGTATTCGTTGTACTGCCCAAACAGCTGAGTGACAAGAGCATCAACCAGGTTTTGAATGTGTGGTTATTCTCACTTCAGTATTATGCTTTTGGTTTCTGGAAGCAGTTGCAGTTTGGTCCTTGACCTTCTATCACTTTTGGAGATGTGCCATACAATCTTTGTTTACAGTAACAAGCATGGAAAAACTGACTTCCTGACAGTAATGCTGAAGTCTAAGTTGAAACCACTCACAGGTGAAAAAACATAGTTCTTCCACTTTGAACTTGTAATGTGTTTGATGTAAAATGCCCGTTTGAAACTGGGCAGCCAAGGAAAGGAAACCAGTTTTTTGCCCAAGACCAACTATTAACTGCCTTGTCTGCAGTTTCACTAAGGATTTGGTTTTAATGTTTTTTTTTTTGTGTGTTTTTTCCTTGAGGAGCATAAAATTTAAAATTACCCCCCACCCTTCCCCTTCCTCCAAAACTGGTTATTAAATTTATATATAGGTATGATATTAATTGACTGAGCAGGTTGTGGACTTGCAGCTGTTGTATGTGCAACACTGATCTCTGTGTAACCTCTCCATCACACAGCTTTCTCACAGGCAGGTAAAACACATTAGGGTTCACAGGTTGGTTTGTCTGAATCACAGAATCATTGACTGGTTTGGGTTGGAAGAGATCTTTAAAGATCATCTATTTCCAACCCCCTGTGCCATGGGAAAGGACACCTTCCCTAGGCTGAGTCAATCAAAGTCCTATCCAACCTGGTCTTGAGCACCTTCAGGGATGGGGTATCCACAACTTCTCTGGCCAGCCTGTTCCAGTGCCTCACCACACTCACAATGAAGAACGGATAGACTGGACAACTTCCTCCTTTCCTGAAATTTGTATCACTTTTCCTAGTGCTCTATGTTTATTAACCCAATACTAATGACTATGAGACTTCTTAAGGAAATTAAAGTATTTACATGAGGAACCTTTGTGTTCCGATTACATTCTCTTCTTGAAGTGCTGGTTTATCTCTTAAAGCAACAGTTGAGTTTTGGAGTCAAAATCAAGGTCCTGATGCAGAATGAATGCAAATCTAATGGGAGATGTATGACACAGTTCAGTGGTCATGTTTCTGGGAATGTAGCTTAAATGATGTGTTTTGTAGCAATTAAATATTCCAGAATTACGTCATAATAGTGTTATTTTATACTTTCAAGAAAATAAGAGGGAATTATAAGATCACTGGAAATTTAATGACAAGTGAGTTAGTGAAGCATTCCTATTTTATTCCAAGCTGTATGTTTTAACACATGCTTCCAAATTCTTTTTTTCAAATGTTATTTTGTATTTACATCATCACAATAATCACAGTCCTCTATGTTAACTTATATCACAACAGGTTTTACACTGACATATACATTATGCCTGTTGCTTTAGAACTGGGAGAAGTGTTTGGCCCCAGGACTAACTTAGCTGCGGAAACAGTTTTTAGTAAGTTAGAGGAATAATGGAAATACTAACCTTAGGAAACTTTCACAAATGCAGAGAAACTTGGATTTTTTTATCATTTGGTTGCATTTACATCAATATATCACATTCTGCTCAGTTATTACCCTTTTTCTGCTCCCATCCAGCACTGCTGCTGAAGTATTCTTTCTCACACAGTTTTCAGAGTTCCAGCTGGACGTGGCTTAAGTTACGTAGACTCAGTTTTTTTAAGTATGTAGGCATTTTCTAGCATACAACAATCAAACATAGGTAAGTATAGAGAAAACATCTCTCAGATTTTAAAGACAGGATTTTTACTCACAGTGGAACCAGGTTCTAAAATATGATTAAAGAGGTGGCAAATACAAGCATGTGTGGCCAATGCTGAAATACATGGAACTTTGAGAGGGTGATTGCAATGAACTGTCCATCACACATTTATAGAAAATCGAATTAACTTGGGAAATTTTTCAAACAGTTGTACTGAATAGTCAGTGAATTCAAATAAATAGTTCTGGTTTCAGATGACTGCAAGAGAAAAGTGCAGAACTGCGGCTCTTTGCTAGTTTCTTGTAATGAACATCTCTGTGCTGAAAATACAGAAACATCATTTCCCTATTTTTTCACATGTATTCACTTAGTTGGCTAGGTAGATTCTAGTGTATTTTACCAAAAATTCTACTAAAAAAGTGGAATTGTGGTTATTTTTTAACTGTTTGGAAAACTCAACTGTGTCTGCTGTTATGAGGAAGTAGTTATATCTGCATTCCAGTCACCCTACACTTATCAAGGAGGTGCCAGAAGATGGCTTTGAAGAAGTCCTTCAAGTAGCAATGGAGTTGAACTGTGATCACACAAAAGTCTTCAGAAGATATCTTACCTTAGTGAAGAAGTACAATGTAGATAAACTGCTTTTGGGACTTGAGCTCTCAGATGACATTGACCTAAGTGTCTCTAAATTTTGGCAGTGTGTGTCTAGCCATACCCTGTGGTCACTAAACTTCTGCTGGTGTTTTGTGGGACACGTAGGGCTCTTCATGCCCTGGCCAGTGGCCAGTATGGCTCACTACTTAGGCCCATGTGCAGCTCTGTGGTTTTTGCTCACTGACATATGTTTGTTTTGATTTGAGTCCATAAGTTTTGCACGCTTGAAGTTCACTTTGAGGTTTCAAGTTCAGTGAAACGTCAAGTTTTGCCTGGCTTTTGGGTTGAAACCTCAAGCCTAATGATAATTCTTTCTCCATCTGCAGATTACAGAGAGAAAGGTCACTGAAAATTGAACCCCAAAGCCTGATTCTTGCTGAGAACCATCAAGTATTCAACTGCACCATTCCTTGCGATTGTATGTTCCCATCAAATTAGCAACTCCACATTTTACTGATATACACAAGTGTGGTAGTGGCATTCTACTCTAATTGAAAACATAACATTTCTCCAAGTTTCTATTATCAATTCCTACTTCCTAGGTGGCACTGTTTAGTGCTACTCAGGGTTGGCAGCTTTTGAGTATAATAAGGGAAAACTTAAATTTATGGCTAGTTTTGTTTTTTTTTCTGCCCAGTCTCTGCGGTGCCTGTGCTATGCTTAATCAAGATGAAGTTTTGCTTCTTTGACTTCAGGGACTAAAACCCAAAGTGGAACTCTTCCCAAAAGGAAAAGCTTACACCCTAAGGATTTCATTTTCCAAAACCAAAGTTTTGTTTTCAGTGGCATTCAATACATCACACTTACAGGGATCCATGTTGCATTGGAGTACTGCATCAAGCAGAAAATTAGCCATACATAAAAGTATTTGGTTTAACAGCAACTGAAAATTACTCCATAAAATTCAGTAGCCTTTAAGCTCTTATGAATTAAGATAATTTTGGGCTTTCTGTATATTGCTCTGATTCTTCATGTTCCTCTAGAGTCTACTCAGCTGCTAAATCTTTGCTCTGAAGCCTGTCCCCTGTGTACAGTTACATCAAATCCAACACAGTTTGTGTATTCCTAAGACAGCAGAAAGCTGCACTAATATGGAGGAGGATTTGTGATCAAATGTTTGAGAACAGGTCTTTAAATCCTGGCACGAAATTGGTCCTGGGAAAATTTTTATTGATGACTTGTCAAAGCAGCATCCAAAACAATCCCAGCTCTTTCCAAGTGTTTCAGTCCAAAAACTTTCATGCGAACAAAAGCAGTAATGATCTCAACCCAAAATTCTTACCTGTACCCTCTGCTGCTCTGTTTGGACAACTTCTCAGTTCTCCGTTCTCTGGAGGGGAGAAAATATGCTCTGGAGCTAAACTGAGAAACTCATATTAGGCAGGTAATTTAGAATCTGCTAGTGAGTTACTTTGAGAGCTAACAACATCTAATAGAGTACCTGTTAGAGATTTGAAGAGGGAAGAAAGCTCGTTACCTATGCTGTTAACAAAGCCCTTGTTGGGGAGGTTTATCTCAAGTATAAGAATTAGATTTCAAGCACTATATGCATAAGGCTGTCTCTCACATAAAGCCTTTTCATTTAAGCCTTTTTACATTTCTGAGGGAATTATGACTGGTCTTTCTCTTTGCAATTCTTGCCTCTTCCTCTTTGTGCTGGTTTGAAAGCAAAACCAGTGAGAGACTCCAAGTCAGGAAATACAATTTAATAGAAGGAATAAAAGTGAAATAAAATAAATGCAAATAATACAATCTGACACCCTGTTAGTTGGGGTGGTGGTAGCAGTCCAGATGAAGTGGTCTTGTTAAAGCAGTGATCCCACAGAAAGGGCTGGTAGCTCTGGTCCTCCAGGAGTCCAGCAGGTAGCAGCCTCCCATGCTGTCCCAGATTATATCCAGGTGGGAATGCTTGGCTCCTCCCCCTGGCTGGAGCATCTCACAATGGGCTGATATCATTCTATGAGCCATACAATGGGTCCTTGGTTGCCCATTAAACAGAGAGAGCTCCCAGAGGTAGTTACCTGTGAGTCATGTGGCAAGGCATTGATGGCCCATTAACAGAAGATAGCCCGGAGGGAGGGGGCAAGGGAAAACACTGCCCTACCTGGTTTCAACAGCTCCTGAAGATGGCGATAGAATACATACTTTGGGCACATCTTACATTGTAACCTAGGACACTCTTCCTTCCTCTTCACTGACACTTAACATGACTGTGTACCCCTGGATACATTGTGTACTTGCATAGGAGGGTTTTCACAAGATTGTGGATATATATTTATATACTCTGGGGCCCATTTTCCAGGTCTGATTGTCCTGGTTATTCTGAATAAACCAGCATCCTTCAGGTACCATGTTGGTTCAGCCCTAATTCTTCTACACTTCTACACTTCAGATTGTAGTTTAGGTTTGATATGCAAGGGGTCTTTGGGTTTTCTCCTTTTTCTCATGGGGAACACCTGGTAGAACACTGGAGTTGTCATCAGGGTGTTCACTAGCATTTTAGTGCTTTGGTTAATAGTTGAAATGGAAGCATCTGGAGATTAAATTATAAAAATGTGCTAACAATTTGGAGGTGTTACTAATTTGAGCTGAACTTGGTTAAATTCATATGAAAAGTCCCTTCATTCCTTGGTGCCCTCTCTGTACTTTCAGTGGCAGGTCTAGGAAAATATATGCAATTCAGCAGTACAGTGAAGGCTGCTTATATAAGAAATGCAGAATGAACATTTATTTCCTGCACATTTATTTTCCCAGTGAGAGAGGCCAGCACTGGAAGAGGTTATGGAATCTCCACCTCAGAGTTTTCAGGATGAAGTTGCATCTGACTTGATGCAATGTTGATGATATCCAGGGGTTTCACTAAGATACTTGTAGATGACCCTTCCAACATATCTCTAAGTGAGAACAGATAAATGAGCTATTGGTATTAAGTGAGAAAGATCATTGGCTCACAGAGTCACAGAGAACTGCTGCAGCTCCATCTTAGAAACTAATGAGAACAGACTAGAAGCCATTCAGAGCCACGCTGCTGTAATTGTGGTAGTTTAAAAACAGTGAGACTGGTCACTAGGACAGCTCTTCTCATCTTGTAATCCAAGGCCCTGAAGATATGTATTTTGCTACACTCTGTTCCTGCCTTGGTAACGTTTATATTTTAGACTGAGAAAATAATCCATAAACCTGGATTCT
Organism: Aegithalos caudatus; assembly: GCA_013389925.1. Taxonomy (NCBI): domain Eukaryota; kingdom Metazoa; phylum Chordata; class Aves; order Passeriformes; family Aegithalidae; genus Aegithalos; species Aegithalos caudatus. Next base: position 256,605 of record WEIU01018181.1, read on the forward strand.
CCATATTAGCTGACATTGCATCTCAAATTACAGTATTATATTGATTAACTACAGTCAGATTTGGGTATACCTCTACAGTTTTCATCAAAGATTTGCCAGTGCTGAAATTATTAACCCCACAGGTGAAAATGCCATCAGATGACTGTGATAGTTTTGTGATTTCTGTACATGCAGTCCTGCACCTCTCCTGAACACTGGCAGCATTGCTGAGGCTGAATGCTACTACTGGATTTTATGTGGAATGTAGGCAACTCCTAGGTGCAGCCCATTGCAAAACCTCTTTCTGAGAGGAGCCAATGAGAACAAGCTACAACTACCTTGTGCAAATTTTTGCAATCTGCTATTGCGTGAACAGTTGGGAGGGTTGAAATCAGCACAAAAGAGCACTTAGGCTTTGCTCCGATTGCGCTTTCCTGTGTAAGGGTTAAGCGTGTCTCTTCTGGGGGAATTCTGTGTTTCATCTCCATTATATAACTGCAGAGATTGCAATGGGATCCTGTGCAAAGCAGCTGTGGGGATTCACGGCAGCTCTCTTCCTCTATTTCCCTGACACCGAGTACAGTTTCAGTGCAAAGAGCCAGGGAGCGCAGCATTGCGAGGTGGTGCCCAGCTTTTGCACACAAAAGGGACGGAAGACTGTGCCACCTGCTCTGTCACTTGAACAAATGTTAGGCATAAAACAAGCTACAGACCGCTAACTGTTTGTTGGATGATAACTTTGTGAGCAGCAATTCCATCGATCATCAAGGTCAGCTTTTCTGCTTTGTTTCTGGAGTGAACCAGTCCCTCGGTTCCATGCTCCCATAGGCAAGATGGTAAAGCAGCCAAGGATGTTAACTGCTTGGTGCCCTGACAGTAAACAGCATCGCAGAGCTGCACGCTTTCATTCGGGGGCTGCCAGAGGTGTCCAGATGTTTCTGCGTTAAACAGGGTGGCACAACACCTCTGCAGGAATTGGCAGGCAAGAACATTTGCTTCTTGGCTTGGACTGAAAGCTTTTGAGTCTGCAGTGTGAGGAAAAGATTGCCACTGCCTGCAAACCAGAGAGAGCCCAGTTTTCATGTGTCCATACATGAAAAAGAGGAAAAAACTCTTCTGCTCATTTTTTCCTGATTATTTTGTGGACAGTGCATTTATTAAAATTACCGGTTAAGGGAATGGTGAATGCGTCTGTGTTTCTTGCTGTAGTTGCTCATTGAGTGTGGGGATGAGTGGGAAAAGGAATAGTCTTGGCAAACAGCTTATTAGTCTCAAATAAATTATTCAGAATGCAGGTTTGGATACAGATTGCAGGGAATGATAATGGAGATGGTTTTCTGAGTCTGTTCATGTTAGGGAGACATGGAGTATGCTTTTCAGGAATTCACTTAAGTGCAATCAGTTTAGAATAACATAGCCTGGAAGTAATATTGCTGCCATCCAGCTAGTGTCTGTGGAACAGCATTCTCCTGCCTCCTGAAGCATTGGCATTGAAGATGGATAGATATGGAGATATTTATATTTTGGGCTGCTGCCTTTTTTTTTTTTTTTTTTTTTTTTCTTTTAAAGGGAAATTCGTTCTAACCACTAGAGAGGGGCATGTTTCGGTTGAGATATTCCCCCCCAATCCCGAGTGAAATACTGGACCACATCAGCATCCGATTTGGGTGCGTCATGTGGTTTCTCATGTGATGCTGGTCTCACTGCGCTTTGGAGAGTGAGCCTTTGTGACTCCGCACTCTTGGACAGTAGCATCCAGCAACATAGGATACTTTGGGGAGGGAAAGGAAGAGGCAGCCTCCCAGAAAAGCCCGAAAGCCCAGAAAAATAAAGTTACGACAATTTGTTATAGTTATTGTTTCTTCTTAACTGTTTTGGCTTTTATTTTTAAATTCTGGGTCTTCCCTTGTCTCCGTTCCTGCAGGCATAAAGCTGCACCGTCTGGAAGAAGCAAGACTGTCTTTCCTCACGGCTACGATGCTACACCGCTTACGACAGAGCCTGCTTTTCCCTCCATTTACCTGGGCGGCTGCTGCTCCTTCTGCTGCTGCTGGGGCTGCTGCAGTCTGGCTGCCTGCGCTTCGCCCTGCCTTGGCTGACTCGAAACTCTCTCGTCTGCACATTGCTAAGGAAGAAGAGCGATGGAGCCGCGTATTTTTTTATTGGTTCTGGAAGCCAAGGGTTGCGATATGTGATGATTTTGGGGTTTTCTGCGGCGGGGGGAGGGAGGAGAAAAGAAGGGTGTTAATCTAGGATAGGGTGGGTGAAAGCTTAAAGAAATATTATGTAAAGTAATCCAGTGCTCGACAAGGGCATCAGCAACAAGAATCCAGCCTCTGCTGCTCCAGAGGATTAACATGGGAAAGTCACAGTGCTGCAGTCGGGTTTCACCTCAGTGTTGTGCTGGAGATGGATAAATAAGGTATCGGTTGCATCTGCCTGTTAAGGCAAAGCCAAGGGAGAAGGAGGGAGCGAGCGAATGCAAATGCAAAGGAAGAAGGAACGCTACGTGCCGTTTGTCCGATTCCGTGGATTCTCACTGCAGAGGATGGCTTGATTAACAAAGCAATGTATGGACGGAGGGACTGTAAATTGTAGCTTGAGCACTCCTGGTGCTGTCAGGGAGTGAACTGATGAATTAGGTGGCTGCAGGAATATCCCTAGGGAAAACAGCAGCCTTGCACTCTGTGTGTATATCTGTGTATGTACGTGCTTTTGTGTGTGTGTGAACATATATAGAAATGAAAGAAAGACATTTCTGACCAATTTACGGAGGACGTTTGTCAGTTTGCTGGGTCAGACTCGATTGCAGCTTGTATTTTCAGCTCTAGCTCTACACCCATTTCCTGACTGAGGTGGCACTTTGTGAAAACAGATGGTAGGCAGTGTTCTTTTAAGAAATGTGAAAGCAGATCCTTTCCGCTTAACACCTTGAAGCATTGAGTCTTCTGCACTGTGCTGAGAGAAACCGTGGGGTTTAGTTTTCTCCATCTTAAAATCTCTATAAACACAGCTGTATTCAGTATGGTGAAAAATTCTATACTGTAAATAGAAATGTGATCAATCTAATCAAAATAAATGTATCCCAGATGACTTCTAGACCAGCTGGCTACCATAGTCATCAGATGACTAAATCCTCAACTGAGCATTTGTATTCAGTGTTATACTTGCATCTTCCCCCCCCCCCCCCCCCTTTTTTTTTTTTTTCCCTTAGATTTTCGAAAGCAGCCTCTAATTGAAAAGGATTCTTCATATATTGAGAAAAGGCAATGCTTGCATTTGGGAATTGATTTCTGTGAAATGCATCTGGGTGTATTTTATATTGTGGAATCTCCTTGGAGTGCTTTTAGAGCAGGTAGGCTTGTCACAGTGCAGGCATATTTCATTTGGTAGGTAGCTCAGCTTGGCCATAACTGAACAATGCAGAAACAGGGAAAACAAGGACTGCGCTCAGCTAACAGGGCTTGGCATGGATTCTAGCAGCTGCCTACTAAGAAAGACGGGGTTTTTTCCTTTCCTTTTTCTCCCTTTTATACAAAGCCATAGACCATAATGTCATACTAAAATGTGTATGAGGGGATTTCCCAACAGTCATGGTGAGCTACTCTGCAAGACGCCCGTCTGGTCCTTCCACTATCTCTTTTCCAGCCTACAAAGGCAGCCCTGTGTGTTGAATTGTATTTGGCCAGCTGTTGGATAGCATTCTTGTGCTGGGGGCTGAGGAGTCTTATTACTCCCAAACTGTAGTTTTCTGTTTGCTTAAAGAAAAATAACTTTGGAAGTGCAGCAGGCCCTCAAAGTATGCCACTCCTGTACCTTTCTGAATCTGTTGTGTGCTTCTAACTCAGGCAGTTTGAAGCAAGCAAGGAGGGAGGAGGAGAGACTCTGAACTCGCAGCCTCAAAGCTGCAGAGACGAGCAAAATGTCAGCAGCTTGTAATTAGGAGCCCACGGTTACGTCAGTGACTGTATCTCTCCAAGAACTGTTATGTGATGTGTGCCACAAAGCAAAGGAAGACTCTCACAACCTGGTTAACAAGCCTGGCTCAAACAAGAAAGAGCAAAATGGATTAATGAATCTGCTGTGTTCCTAAGTCATATGTGGATGGATTACATGCACAAGGTTTACTGAATTCTGCAGCAGTGAAGACTGAATTGTGGCACACATTCACCAAAAGTTCAAATCCTTCAGGAAAAAAATGCAGATGAGCAGTCAATCCTTGAAAATTTCGTTCCTAGAGCTGCCCTGTACAGGCAGCTGCATGACATGGAGGCATGCTTTGAAAGAAGAGACCGGCAAGCTGCACAAAGGTGTTTAAAAGGAAGGGTGCAATTAAACACAAAACAATCCTGCTGAAATTCTGTTCTGGCATTACAGATTTGATACTGAAATACCACCCCAGAGGAGACTAGCTGGGCTCTGGTGTGGTTTATATTAAGGCTTCTCTGGTTAAGAGCGAGGGGGGAGGGACAGGGCTTCCTGCAGCATCTTGCAGCCATGCAGAAGTCCCCAGGGCTGTGGGAAGCAGGAGGGATGGACGTGCTCTTAAAGACACATGCCCAGATCCTGCCAAGGGGCTTTCTGACCTCTGCAATTATTTTTAGGTCTGTGAAAGCAACTCGACAGTGCTTAGGCAGTGAGATTGCAGGGGGTGTTTAATCTGCTGCGACTGGCCTTTCTCTGTGTCATGGCTGGGAGAGGTTTATAGGGCTTTTATCAATACCCCTCCACCACATCCAGCATGCATGTCTGTCACTGTTCCCAAAGACCAGTTACTGGAGGTCTGGTATGCTTCCCTGCTCCCAGCAGAAGTCACTTGCAGTTCAACAACTCTGTTGTAGTTGCTCTTTAATTTATCAGGATAGGTAGATTGTATTACACAAACAGTGGGGGTGGGTGGTTTTTGGTTTGGTTTTGGTTTGGGGTTTGGGTTTTATTTTTGGACTGTGAACACAAATTTGTAGGAGGAGATGACTCTGTATATTAAACCAATAGCTCTTTGAATTGTGTGTAGTACAATTTAAGTATACTTACTTTAATTAATAGAAGGTTACAAAAGCTGGCATTGTCTGGGGCTGTTTAATTTACATCTTAGGTTTAGTCAATGAGCATAACCTGCCTGATTAGAATAGTGTATTCTGCACAGCCAGCAGGGTGAAAGGCATTATTTTGTTTGTGTTAGTTCAAACAGCTGGTCATTAATGCAGGCCCCATCTCCAGAGTGAAGTGCTAGTGGACATGAATGGCTGCCTGATTAATGCTGCCCCTCGACGGGTCCTTCATCCAGCAGCAATGCTCACAGCAGAATAATGCAGCGGGATTTGATTGCGCTCTAACAGGGTAGTATGTCATTGTGTCACCAAGCCATCGAGGTTATTATGGGGTAGGGCAGACAGACGGGACAGTGGGGTTACTAGACCGTAGCATTTTTAGAAATGCAGGGCTGACCTACTTAGAGTTATTCTTGCTGGCTGGCAGCTGCCTGGTGCGGGGCTCCCCCGGATAGGCTGCGGCTGTTGCTAGGGGGAATTAGCATGAATTTTTCCACATACAGACTCAGTGATTGAATGATAAAAGCTGACTGGAATTAAAGAGATTCGGTTCAGTATTATGCAGATTTATCTCCCTCATTTTTTTTTTTTTTTTTTTTTTTTTTCCAGGGGAGGGCAGAAGTGTTGTGAATTTTTGGTCATAATTTAATATTTAGGCCGTGGAAATTATATGATAGTGGGCATGCATCTTTAATGTATGGAAGATTAGAATGCTGCCTCTCTCAAATGGAATGAAATGAATATATTTTGTGTTCTGGTCAGGCTGCCACCTTTTTTTATTTGAAGCCATGTCAGATTCTTTCATCTGGAAAGGGGAAACATATACCAGGTTTTATTGCATAACATTATTCATAGCTATTTTTAGCTATCTGTACTTCAAAAATTAGTCCTGTTTATACTAGTGGATGAAATTAATCCCCAGGCTATGCCTTATCTGTGTGGAGACATATGCCCAGGGTAGCTGCAGTGTTGTGTGTCATGCTCATCTGAAAAAGTGTCTACATACTGCAGGCTTATCAGCACTGCATACCTAGCAGAGTTCTGATGCCTAACATGTAATCAGATCAATTAGAGAACTCTTCTGGATTTCAGAGTATTTTTCAGGCCCTGGTTTGAAGTTGGATTCTCTAGATGGTTTTCTTTTATTTATCCACATCTGTTAAAACAGTGTTATCTGAGAGCGAACTCTGTGCTCCCTTAGGAAGCAAATAGAAACAATACTTGGTGAAGAATCCTTTGATGTAATCATGAATATTTCCTTTGTTATTATCACTAATTATAGAAGATCATTGTTTAAACCGCTATTTCCCTCTGTGTGATCTTTTACCATGCAAAGAAGTTCCGATTTAATGCTTATAATTTTAAGTTAAATATTCATGGCAATGCATCATGACATCACACTCAAAGAAGTGGGAATTTTCAAAATATGAGACAGTGGGGGATGGGAAAGAAGGACCCACATTCTTTGGGATTGCAAAATAAAAAAATATGACTCAGTGCTAAAAAGTAATGAACTAATTTTTGTCTGAAACAGTTTAATTTCAAATATTTGGATGAGTGAGGTACCTTTTAGAGTGGTGTGAACAGCTTGCACATCTGAGATACCTTTTAGAGGAGTGTGAGCTAGCCTGTGCATCTCTCTGGACAGCTAGCTGCTTCCCTGGAACCAGAGCTGGAAGGTATTAAAAAATGAAACCAGAAATGTAGACATGAATTTGAATGCATTTTGTGGCTGAGGAAAAGCATTCAGTTCCTACAGAGTTATATTTCCTGTCTTTTTCCTGGCATTGATTCATTACTGAAACTCATACTACTTCCTTCTCTGCTCCTTCCTGACAGTCTCATGGAGTGACAGATTTTTAGAGAAGTGAAAGTGAGGAGGGGCACTATTTGATGCCTAGTAATTGTGCTTCCCTTTTCTGTCCTTGGAGGTTACTCCAGAAAGTTTTGGTCCCACTTCCCTCAGCAATATTCTCCTGATCAAAATCTGATGTCTTGCTCCACTTTCCTTCAGGATGCTGCAGGAGGCTGGGCAACAGACAGTCTTTGTCTACAATTGTCTCTTGAGGTGCTTGCCCTTGTTGGTTATAACCAGTTGTAGTTTCATCCAGTTCACCTGGGGTATTAGCTGACTTGGGCTTCAGCAAATCAAAATAATTATGCATTACTATATTAATACAGTACCCCATTTTCTACAAAAAAAGAATTTCAGTGTTTGGTATATTTGTGCTAAATGAGAGGGAGTTCAAAGAAAAGCAGCAAACAAGATAAAGCATATACTCTTGGAAAAGAGTTGTGTCCTTGGTGTTTATCTGGATTTCAATAGAGTTTGTTTATAAAAATCATCAAATCAGACAGTTTAACAAACCATCAAGTGACATATTAAATATAAAAAATGTAGTGCACCAGAAATTGTATTCTATGTAATTACCCTACTGAAAGTCTCTTCAATGAAAATTTTTCCAAAAAATTGAATGTGTGAAAGATGTGATCATAATACTTTGGGTAATTATGCATAGCACAAATACGGAGTTAATGAAACAAACCAAAAATCTGAGCTCTCTGTGTGTATAATGCATAAGAAACAGGATGCCAGAGGAGTTTGAAATACATCCTTGTTGAAAACATTGTTAATTGTGCACATTCTTTTCAAAAACCCATGTTAATCATTTTCTGATGATCTCCTCTGAGGTTTCTATTCTTGCTGCAAGTTACACCTCTTACCTTGAAGTTTCTTACCTACAAAAGATTGTGTTGTATTTTTCAACATTCTTGTACCATGACCTCTTCTCTGAGCTATGAAAGATCTATTATGCTGAGTTTCATACTCTAGGGTGGCTAAGTGAATGCTGATTTACTGGAAGCATATGCAGGCAATACTTTTTTCTCCCCATCAAAATACCCAGAATCCTGCCTCCATTTGCAGCTGTAAGGTGGCTATACTGCTTGGTGTATTCCTGACATCAAAGTCTTGGCCAGTCATGGATTTACTGAGCATTTTGTGATTTTATAGCAACTTTCTGTTTTCTGAAAATTATCAGAGGATACAGGATATAGAGCAACTCATCTAGATTCCCATGCCACAAGGAGTGAGTTGACTCCCAGCCTTCACCTCCTGCAGGGCAATACAGATCAGTACTTGTGTAGCAAATGTGTTTCAGTTCTGATTTCAAATCCAAAGTACAAGGAATTGTCTCATATTTCTTAAAAGACTGGCAGTTTGCACATTCCTTTTATTGCAGTGCAGTAGAGAATACAAATGTTTAACCAAATAAAATAATCCTTACAAGATATTTTTTCTTTGATCCATGAACATGGAAACAAATCCTGTAACAAATGCTCCTGTAGCAGCCAGGAGCAGCATTGTTGTGGCTCCCACATTCCTGCTCTTCCTGCATCTGTGCATGTGTGTGCCTGTGCACTCAGAATTGCTGCATACAGGTAGTGTGTGGGCGTGTATACAAGACACAAGCATAACTTGCACAAACACAGCACTGAAACATATAGCATATAATCACGGTTGTCTCAGTGTAGCACTAAAGCCTGCTTCTCTAGATGTATGATATTTCTATGATGAAAAGTGTTTTGACATGAAATGTAGGCAGTTCTGGTGTTCTGGTGTGTAGCACCAGCCATTCTGTTAATGCTGTCATCCCATTCAACACCAGCAAGGATGATGAAAAAAAAATCATGTTAATGTGTGATAGAATGGTAACAAAAAGGATAGCGTGGTGAAAAATGGGGTGTACCTAGATAGCTGTGTTTCACAGCCACTCATACCTTTTATAGACATGCAAAATGTAATGTATGATGGGCTGTTTGAGACAGAGATATTTTATATTATTGCTCATTCTTCCCTTCTGCTCTTAGGCCACACCTACTTCAAAAGTGAATCCAGACTCAGATCTTGACAGAGATCGTGACCCTGTTGAAACCAATGGCTGTTTTATTCTGGAATTCAGTTAGGCCAGGCTTTCATCTCTGATATTTTCCCTTGAACGTGTCTTTTTTCTATACTCTTCCTCCAAAGTGTGGTGTTTCTATTTCTATTATTTTTCCCCCTCTGTTCCTCGGAAAATTCTTTGAAAGCTCACTCTTTTTTGTTGAGCAATTTACAATAAATTTGCTCTGGAGTAGGAGAAAATGTGGAGAAATATCACTTCACTCTTGAGCTAGTAAAGTACGGTGGCAGTGAGTCTCAATAATTATGTTTTTCTGAATACTTCTGCTTTCATCATAAAATGTCTTTAGTTTTTAATGAAAGGGAACAGGCAGTGAGCAAAACAAATATTCCAAGGGAAAGCGTTCTCTTAACAGGCTGCAGAAACTCGGGTAATGAGATGGCTGGTGTTTTGACCTGCAAAGCTAGGGCTCTTGGAAATGTCGAGGGAGGCAGAATGCAACAATTTCAAACAAGAAATGCTCTCTAGCTCTCTAGCTACTTGTGCTGTTGTCACCATTAAGACTAACAGTGTTTTTTTTGGTTTTTTTTGTTTTTTTTTTTGACACTTCGGTGTTGCATAAACAGAACTCACACCAGTATTCAAAGAAATTATTCATAGGGAGGTAGGTTACACCACAGTCATGGCTGTTATGTCTGGGTTGCCCATGTTGTTCTTTGTTATATGCAGACACAGTAATTAGGTTCTTTTGAAGTCAAAATAATTTTGCTATTTCAAAGTTGGGGACATTTGAAATAATGGAAGTTAGTAGAGGACATTTGCAATAGATTTTTTTTTGTGTGTGGTATTTTATCTGCAGAAAACATGCAGAATGGAGGAGGTGGTTTATGGTGCTGCAGATGATTTTGGTTGAATGAAACAAATGGCTGGTGAATCTTGATATATATCTCCTGCTCATGACCTCTACAGATGGCAGTGTATTATAGATCTCAGCTGCAATTCCTGCTTGTGTGGGCTAACACATGTATACACTGTTATAGCTGAACTATATTTGTTGGTGTGTCATCTCCAGCATCACTTCATATTACTCCTTTAAAACCAAAACAAGATCACAAGTTCCAGTCTGTCTTTCTTCACCTTGCAATGGCAGGTAAGATTATGCATCTTTATGCGTTTTCTGAATATATCCCTTTTGTAAAGATGAAGAAGTTCCAGCACACTTTCCTGCTCTATTTGCTGTGTCACAATCCATGGCTCTTCTTTCCATCAAGTGTTTTATGTTAAAAGTCAGGAAATTACAGACTTGCCTTCACATTCGACCTTTGTTCCTTGGCATGATACTCACCAAGATTTTTGTGATTTTTTTGATTGTGAAGAAATGATTGCAAACATTAAAAATAACCTCCTCTGGTGACTGTATTTGTATTACCTGTTTTCATTTGATATGAGTTTTACTGAATATGAGACATGAAGATTAAGCACTGTCCTCTGAAATATTTTCTTTCTCTTGTTTTACAAGAGTAATCCTTTCTTTTAGAAGCAAGTGAATAGCAGGCCAAGGAGCCCAAATGAACAGATGATGTTTGATTTCACAAACCAGGTATTCATGTTATGATGTGTTCCTAAGAAGCAGGACAGGGCATTAATGCTGTGCAGATCAACTTGGTTGTGTGGATGGTCTGAAATCAGGGCCATAAGGCTGAGTGAAATCCTGGCCCTGGTGGAACAATTGGAGAGTAGGGTTAACTGGGGCACTCCCACTTCAAAGGGAGTCTCCAAAGTTTCAAGTACTGCCAGTATTTGGTTCCTTTCTTTGCTCAGCCAAACTGATGCTGTTTTCAGCTACTTGGCAATTGTAAAGAGAAGTAATGCCCTTTATTTAAATCATCTCTCCCCCATGGCTTCTTGTTAACCTTAGGTAATCCTGAGTATCTCCTACTAGTATGGACTATAATAAGAGTTTGAAACATGCAAAAAAATTTAGAAGGCAGCTGGGATTTTGGAACAGCACTGCTGTGTAGTTGGAGATTTCTGGATGAATTGGACATTTCTGTTGCAGAGCATGTTAGAAGAAATGCAAGGCAGTCAGAAGTTTTGGCTGTATTCCTGTGCTGCGAAATGATGGAAACCAATGAATTCAGTTGAAGCACTGAAATTTTCTTACTCCATAGGTCTACAACGAGGAAAAAACACCCCTCTGTTTATCCACTGGATTCAGTTCTGCACAGGCCCATCAGAGCTTATATCTTAGGCTGTCACACCTATTGCGAAAATATTGTGAAAATATTTTTAAACATTTGGTTCATCTTGTCGTTGAGCCAAAAGGACTTAACATCCCTGCTGATTTTTGAGGTCTGTGATTATTGCTGGATTCTAGATGGTAGCCATGCCTTCCTGATAGCCACTAGTTTATTATTTAATGTAAGCCCTCACCAATGCATTTTCTTAGAAAAGATGAAATGGCTTTTTGTCACTCCTTAATCCTACGTCAAAGGGTAGAAAATGCCAGGTTTTTTTCTGTGTGAGCTGGATGGACATCAGAGACTCTTCTCTCTCTTTGGGTCTTGCAATCCTGCTTTGAAATGTCA
>WEIU01018181.1:277442-290180 GCA_013389925.1 Aegithalos caudatus
GAGAGAAGAAATAAAGAGGGGGGGGGGGGGAAATTAGTGTTTCCAGCAGATCCCATAAAACTGTACACTTTTTTTCTACTTGAAATTAATCTGCCTTGACATATAAGAGGTATTAAATTTTATTTCTGGACTTATTGCTCTATACTTCCAGTATAAAATTTTGCATTCACTATTCTCTCCAGACTTACATAAATGCATTTCTCTTTACCCATCTCCATACATAGAACAATTGAGAATGATTAGACTGACAGTGCATCACTGTTTGCTCAGCAACATCCATCCACCCCAAACCCCTTCTGTACTTTGTATTATCTTCCCTCTTGTACATGGTAATATCCTTTTCTAAAAGCAAGTAAATTCTGTGAAGAGTTGAGTAGACTTTTGCTTCAATTTAGTATTTTGATTTGAAATTAAAGGACGTTTCTTCAGTCAAATTTCTTTTTCTTTGGGAGAATAGGTGGCAATTCCTCTGATCAAAGTTTGTGAGGCAGACAGATTTCATGATGAAGCTCCCAATGTCATAGAAAAAGTGCCTGTTAGCAGAAATGCATATAAGCCATTCTTTCAAAAGTCTACAGGCACCTTAACTTCTGTAGATAAAATCAAATGTTTCCATTGTTACTACTTTTAAGAGAAATGAGGTGGTGTTATTTCCTTTCAGTCAAATGAATGAAATATGCATATCTCAGTGAAGGTAAGATTCTGTTTTTAGCAAAGTGTTCACTCATTAGTAGAAACCTAAAGAGAGGAATTTGTGCTATTTGTGACATTGAGCCAAATTCCTTTCTGACTGTCCTCTGGAATAATTTTTGCTACTTTTTCACCTCATTCCCCATTCCTGATTTCTATCGGGTAGACAGTTCCTCTTTTTTTTTTTTTTTTTTTTTTTTTTTTTTTTTTTTTTTTTTTTTTCCTCTTCTCCTTCAGACTTTAATTGTTACCAGCACAAATTAAAGCCCTTTTCAGCAGATATGTTTTCTACTTTTTTCCAGCCAAGGAAGGATCTAAAGCAAAAAAAAAGAAATCATTGACACAGAAAAAGTTGTAGAATTCACTGCAGCTGGCAAATTTGGAAGACCAGTGTTAAATATTTAAGAGTATCCAGGTTTGTACAGAACAGGTTCACAGTAATGTTCAATGTGACAGTTGCCGTCACTATTCACTCCAGAATGTTCAACACTGCTCACCTCCAGAGGACCTGAAGATAAGGGAGCTGCCTGTCTCTAATGGCTTTTTCCTGACCATCTCCCACATGCTGTTTTTAGCAACATGACAGTGGACCAGACAGTTGTTTAGAATAGACCAATGCTTCAGTTCTTATGTAAAGCTTTCCTTCTCCCCTTAAGGCCCAAAATTGCCTGCACTGCTTTGCTGGTGTTCAGTTTAGACTGGATTTTTTTATGGCAGAGGTAATATCTAAGCTTCAGAAACCACTTCCCATTCCAGAATTAACCACTAGACTTGAAAAAATATTCTACATAATAAAAGCATCTCAGAGCATCTCAAAAAGATCCTCCATTTGAGTCTCCCTTGAGAAAAACTGGAAATCACTACAAAAATATTTTTCATAGACAATCATTTATGTAAACCACAAATATCAGAGAACGGACCCTGCTTCTCACTTACATGAGCCCAGAACTGTTCTTTCCATTGTTATGTTTATCTGTGCCCTCAACTTTACATACAAGCTAGACATAAAAAGAAGATAATACCAAGTGGAACTTGGGTGATTTTTTGGCTTTAATATGTGCTTAGATGTATATGTGAAGGTCACTGTCTCAAAAAGAGACAGGAAATAAAGAACTATTAATCAACAGGCTCCAGCCTGGAAAATTCTTATTTTTAATGTGTCTTGTTGATAACAGAATATCTTACCAGTAGAGAGAAAAAGCAAAATGACGAACACTTGTGTGACGGTTTAGTGTTTGCTATTATTTTATAGATGACATGGGGAACTCAAAAAGTGAAACAGGCTTACCTTAAAATTACAAAAGATAGTTTATTCACACACATTAAAAAAAAAAAAAAAAACCAAACCAAACCAAACAAAAGAACCAAACCAAAACAAAAAAATCCACATAACNACTGATTATTGGGGTATTAAGAATGCCTCTTCTATCATCAAACTGAAAAATCTCCTTTTTCCCTAGAAGTGAAGGGCCTCACATCACTTCCAACTAGAGCCATGCATTCTCTCCCCAAAACAGCATTTATATGTTACAGGAAAAGAAGGTTCATTCTCCATAAATACAGAAATGTTACAGCCATATGGGCTACTCCTCTTCCTTCTCTCTAACAGTCTCTCCCCTCTTTCTTCTCTGACTCCATTTCATGCTGTGCTTTTTTATGGTTCAATCACTTTGCCTTGTCTTCACTCCGGGGAAAAGGGTCAGTGCTTTGGAAAGTTCATCTGCTGGTAAGGAAAGAGTTACACATGCCCGGGACTGTGGTGGTCACGAGGTCTCTCACGTGGGAGCTGCGAAGAATTCTAGGCCATGCTGCTGGGGAGTCGGTGGATGTTTCCTTCTCCACCCCTCGGTCTCATGGCGAGGGTCGCTCCCCTGCGCAGCTGCAGCTGCTGGAGGCTCGAAGGAGGAGCGGGGGGAAGAGAGGGACATCCCCCCCATCCCGGCCGGTGACAGCAGCAGCTGCCGGGGCTTTCCTTTCCCTCTCCCGCTGCTCACCTGGCCGGGCCTGCTGGCATGGCCAGGCTGCTCCCCCCTTGGGGACCGCAGCTCTCAGAGCCTGGCCAGACCTGGCCCAGCCACCCAGGGGCAGCGGGGACCAAGCCCAGCCGGGGCATGCAGCAATCACAGTGTTCCTTCTTGAAATCCCAGGGGAAAAAGAGAGCAGGTCCAGTGATTCAGAACTTATATAGTTTCTTCAAAGAGTTGTTTTCCCTGTCCCCTCAATGGCTGAAACCAAATATCAGTCGCCAAGGGCCGGCTCCCCTAAAGGCTCCAAGGTCCTTGCAAGGTCATATTCCACTTTTAACCCATGGCAACTACCAAATTATCTTTTCCTTCTGAAGAGCATCGTAAATCACCTACTGATGTTTTTGTAGGTGTTTCATAGGGAGGAAACCTTTCTTTCACAGCATTATAGCCGCTCTTGTATACTTGTCACTTTTTTTTACACTGCTTCACAAAATCCCATATGATCTATTTTGCGGTTTCTTGAGTCCGTGGCTGAGGCTGATAAGCATATCAGCTGATAAGCAACCTACTCTCTACATTCAAGCAGATTCCCATGTGGTGATAATGAAGGGATAAATGCAGATTTGATCTGCATCTATAAAAGTTGAAACCTGGTACCTCAGTATCAACCAGACCAATAGATGCTCCCACACCATTGGATATTCTTGCAACCCTAGAGATGAGCAGTTTCCTTATGGAATTCTGGGACTCATTTGCTGCCTGAACCTACATGTCTAAATAAAGGTCCTGGAAATTTTGTTTCTAGAGAACCTCTTTGTTGAGAGGGAACTAACCAGAGTCACACACAGCAGATCACAGAGACTCTGCAGATTCTCACCTCTCAGGAGGTCCAGCTGCCACAAACACCATGATGTTACCACATTCACCAGACTGGACTTCTGCAGACCATGTCTTCGTTCTCAGGAGAGCATTATGGTGGATATCCTATCAACTCCTTTACAGCACATCCACTCAATCCCCTCTGTTTTTCAGAGATAACACCTTAAAATTGATGGCTGCAGGTGAATGGGGATATTACACCATATCACAGTTTTTCCAGAAGGTTCATGTCAGTTCTCTTCTGCTGGCAATATGCTGGAAAGAGAATTGCTTGCACATGATCTTTATGGAACTGCTATGCAGTGGAAAGTAAATGGCCGTGAACAAATAGGTCAGTGTTAGACTGCTGAGCCAGAGGCTTAAATAAGTAGGAGGAATCTAAGCAAGGAAAATACATCTCAGGTAAAACTGTGGATGCAGATGAAGAGTACAGAAGCTTGATTAGCCAGCTTCCCAAACAGGACTGTAAAAAGCCTCTTTGTCTGAGGCTCTCTGACTCAAACTGTACCTGCTAGAACACACCTGAACCAACCGTAACACAGCCTAATTCTAATGACAGAGTCTTCCAAAACTTGGTGTGTTTCTATAACTATACATGTACAGACATATACATGTATAACTTATTGAAAGAAATTCTATTCCACAAATATTATAAATGAAGTGACAAAGAATTTCAATATTCAAAATTTAATATTAGAAGTCTGGAGCAATATGAAGAAGTTTACAACAAGGAAAATCTGAGATTTTGGTTTGAATGACTTCTTCAAGGACAGGTACACCTAAAAATACTTGAGAATGCAAAGTTTGAACACAATTCAGAATCAGCAAAAGACTTCCAAATTTTTTTGTTTCCTGGGAACACAGTGGACTAGTCATATCCCTGAAAGCCACATGAAGTAAATTAATCCTTTCCAATTATCTTTGCAAGCTATACTTGTGATAACAATTCCCTACTTTCATATGTACACATGTGGAGCTTCCCTTAATTTTAGTGAGATAAACGACATTTCCAATTTGAATCTTTGAAAAGGTCTGACATTCAGTATTTATTATTACAGCAAAGATTAAGAACAGTCCGACTGAACTCTAATATTTAAAGACTTAATCCTTTCAGAAGTGATATTATGGCACAGGACAATTAATATATTCCCAGAAGTATATCTTTCAAGCAAAAAAAATTCCTTTGATAAATACAGGAAAAATTCAAGATGGTATTATATGTTAATTCAGAAATTGTGTAGTTAAATGCTTCCAAATCTAAACTCTAGCCCATTACAATTTTCCCAACATTTGCAGAGTAATAAAACAAATAAAAATCTAGTTTTTTTATTATATTTGGTTTAAGCAAGACAGCACACAGAACAAAAGAGTTAGAATCTAACAAAATAGTGTAAGTTTAAAATAATATAAAATCCTTTGCTTTAGTCACTTTTGGCAGTTCTGTATTTTAATGTCTTTAGATGAGGTATTCAATATTCACACTGTCAATTTTTCTGGCAAAGTATATACAGGCTAAAGTGCATGCCCTAAACTTATTGCAGTTTCCACACAAAAATTGTTTAATTGTCATAAATAGGTTCTTCTGCGTACAAGTTATCCCTTGAACATACACAGGCAGAAACTGGAAGTTCAAAGATATATGTAAGGAAACTGTAGAGATTTAGATGACTTCTTCCATTACATTTGAAAACTGAGTTCCTCTATTGAGGGATCTTATCCTTATTTGACCTGTGACACAGGCTAAAGCTCTGCAGTTGTATTTACTGAAAGAAAACCAACACAAACAGTGAAAGGGAAAGATATGAGCAACCAGGGAGATGTCATTTCTTGGACTTTTAAGCATGTCTGTCTGTAATAGTCGTATGCTTTTTGTGACAGATATTTGACTATCTAAATATTACTCTTCAAATGACAGAGTCCTGAGAGCATATAGTATAAATTAACCCTGAGCCTAATCCTAACCGTAATCCTAAACCTAACCCTAACCCAACCCCTAACCGAACCCTAACCCTAACCAAACCCCTAGCCCTAACCCTTTTAGTTATGAAAAAATAGTAATGTGAATGGAATCTGAAAGACAAACAATCATCTCTCAGCTGCAACTGAACATAATCTAAGCACAGAGTAATATTTGGGTTTGGTTAAAAGAAGAATGCTACTAAGATTCAGACCTGGATTCCTTCCTTGTGTGAATACCTCTGTTGACCTCAGAATGAGGGTTAACATAATATGGCATAAACAATCAACACCGTATTTTAATTCCCAAAGAGTGCCAGTAGAAGTGCATGATATTCATGTGTATAAAAAACAAAGAGGAGAACATCACTGGCAGTGACAGTGACCTGACTTACTTGAAAACAGAAAGCAGGAAAATTTTGTTCTTTGTATCCCAAAATGGCCTACCAGCTAACTGTGTCATAGGTTTCAGCAGCAGAGACCAGGCTACAATCTCCTAAGTAAAAATTGGAGTAAAATACAGTAGGTATCTCATGGGAAGAAAGCACTTTGCCAGTGCAGAACAAAAGGGAAATCAAAATTCTTCCCTCTGAATAGGTCATATTCTGTCTCTCAATGTACTCTACAGATAACCCAAATATACTGCAGCTCCCCTGAAGATTCACAGCAAAATTACAAAGGAATCTGATGTATATGGATTGTAGGACTGGATGCTTTGCCTATGAGGTTCTGCACTGAGATTTTCCTCTGTCTTGAGCTTCACCAGACATTAACACAGGATTCAACTTGTGTCACACTGTTAGGTTGGCAGCAACGATATTAACTTGTCACAGAAGAGCAGTCTATAAAGGATTTACAGAACCATAGTGCATTCTCTCACCTAAAAGCAAGCAAAGATAAAAGCAAGTTTAGGTGATATGCAAATCAAGCTTTCAAAAACATCGTCATTGTGGGTCAGCCTCTACAGATTTCTTTTATCCTGAAATACATTTTAATCAAGAAGTTCCAGCTTCAAATCCTGAAAATTCAGTTCTTGACTCTAAATCTGTCTGTACAGTTGCTAATAGATACTGAAGAGGTTTCCTAAGCAGTAGTTCAAATGGCAAACACACCTCTTTTGGAAATGTATTTGTGTGAAAATACTGATAGGCGCTCATTTCATTAGAAAGGTGTAATGGCTTTTCCAAACAGAGAAAGAAAAGCACCATTCCCTGAGATTAATTCAAATTCTTTTAGAGAGCAGCAATTCTCACCACAATAGACCCAGAGAGAAAACAGAAATTTTGGAGGCAAAGTTCCATCTCTTACAGTGTTACTAGTTTTGGAGTACCCATCTGCAATCCATCCAAGCTGCTTCATGGTCCCGTTGCTGAATCCGTGCAACACCTGCTGCAGTAGATAGAATCTGCTCCCATAAAGTTGGAGATGAATGTGGTATTGCCTGCAAGATGTTATCTAGAAACACAGACTTGCACAAATGGAAGAAATCAAGGCAGCTGCTTCCTACAGCCACCATTTGAATGTAGGGAAAAATCTGCATAAGGAGGGCCTCCTCTATGCATTTCTACAGAATTTAGTCCTGCCTTTCACTTCCCATCTTCCGAACATGGGTTTTGTTCAAAGAATGAGACATGACAGAATGCATGTAGATATGAGACAACACGTGCCTTGAGGCTAGTGGCGGACGAAGGTGAAGGTAACAACCCCACACAAAGGTGAAAACGATGCACAGTGTAGTTCCTCTCATGAAGACACAAGCTGAGAAATCCTGTTTCTGTGAATACAAAAAATCCTGGACAACCTGATCATCTCCTTAAAGAAAAACAGCCCTTTCCCTGATAAATCTTTATAAAATATTCTATCATTATTGATACAAAATAGAACATATAATAAGAAATGGACAAAAAGAAACACAGAACTGTTTTTAAAGCTTAGCAGATCATGCTATGGTAATGTTAGAAAGGAATGCATATGATCCTGAATCACAATGTTATCAAATGATTTGTCAGAAGTAGAACATGGTGTGAAGCAGTAACCTCTTCCTGGATTTCATTGTAGGAAGTGTTGTCCTTTCTGCTTCATTCACTTTCATGCATATGTGGGTGGGACTTGCTGATCTTTATTTTTATTATTATTATTTTTATTTCTATTTTTATTTCATTATTCAGATGACATTTATTTTCATTCTAGTTCATTTATGCACAATATTAAACTGTCTTATTATTGCTGACTTGTTCAAATATCCAAATTCTCAGCTGTATACAGTTTTCCCCTGAAAGCTATGACATGATTTAAGAAAGATGGTATGTGTGTATTTCATAGTGAAATACCAAATTGTACATTTTGCATTTTAGATTCTGCCAAACATCAGATAGATCAGTCCTAAGATGTTAGTTTTTACAGTAAAATATATATATTTTTATACTTCCATCATGCTGTTGTTTAAAAAATTTTCATCAAAATTAAATAAAACAATTACTCTGTATATTCTATAGAACTACTTTGCAGTTGTTCTTTCTGCTTCATAGTGACTTGGTAAAATTTATCTGGTTTATTCTCAATTAATTTTTATGTATGAAAGAGGACTTTTTATTCAGAGACTGACATCTTTCTACCATTCCTTTCCCTCCCTTTCTAAAACTACAACCTGCAAGAAACAAACGTAATTTCTTCCATAGTTTAAGAGAAGAACTGTCTTAAGAGAAGAACTGTTTCTAATACTAAAAGTTGGTGGGAGCTCGCAGTGCTAGGGTTTGGGTTCTTTGATTGCGAGTTTGGTTCGGGTTTTTAAAAAATATTTTAGCAAAATACTACCTTTTGCATATGGTGAAAATCAATTTCCCCATATCTTAAGGTCCTACAGCATAACCCAATGGTTAGAAACCATCTGTTCTGAAGCTGGGTTGTGTCTGACAAACTGAATATATCTAGGCAATGGGGAAATACTGCTTGAAATATCAAGGACTATTTCCAAGACAATAGCTCGGAGGACAAGGCATCAACTCTAGAGGCAATCCATTTGTCCGTGTACCTATATGCCTTATATGACTAAAAGAAAATACTATTCCCAGATATCAAGGCTCATTTTGTCTTTAATAGCCTCATTATAAGAGGATAAGAATACATCCTCAGAGCAGTATTAGGAAGGATGGCACATCTTCAGAATTGAAGGAGGTAGAGGGTGCAATTACAATGCAGTCAGTTATCTCACTGCCTGGAGCAGCCAGAGGGGACTGGTGTGAGAAGCACCGAAAAGGCAAGGGCAAGGCAGTGGGCAAGCAGAAAGCCAACAACAGACTGCATCTTTCCTGTTGAAAAAAAAATGGAGAAAGATCACTAGTTCCGTGGTGGTTGTGGATCAGGTGTTACCAAATGAAAAGAAGATTGTGGGGACAGATATGTGTCCTAAGGTTTTACTTCAAACACAGATGTCCACTTTGCTGGCATATAAGCCTAACAAATTCTGTCAGGTAATTTATGCAATGCAAAATACAGAAGCATAACTGTCTGTCTGCTGGTACTAAGTCCATTAACATTAGAATTAGATATGTCATCTCTATCCAGAATGCATTATTTTACTCATCATTACACATTTATTCCTTTATCAGATTTTGTTAAAATGAGCTTCGTTGAAGACAAAAGACCTGAATAATTTGATATGCAATAAATGTGTCCTTGTAGCCTTATTTCCTTAAACAGAGAAAATAATATGGTTAGATTAGCTCAAATGACAATGCACTGTCTTATATCAGGTTCACTAGGTTACAGAGGGAAACGTTCATGCACCCTCAAATGAAAAGGTTCAAAAAAATGACAGAAGGCATAGTTAATTAGTTGACTAGATTGTTCAATTCTTGCATAAAGGCATGAGCTCTCCTTTAGTGAAGAAGCAAGCACTGACAGAAGTTAATGCCTCGGAGATTCTGCTTTGAACATTTTAGACTCTTGTCAAAATTATAATTGCATTCATATGAGATTTCATATACTTGGTTTTGTAGGGGGTTGATCTCATTTTATTCTGTAGGATTTTTTAGCTAGAAAAGAGAATTGAATAAGTAGAAAAAACACAAGTGGATGACATGCATCAGGAGCAATTGTGTAGGTGTTGTACAAAACACCTTGCAAAAAAAGCTACTTGTCTGAAAGGCACTTGTAGTAATAGAGTGAGACAAAAAATGAGAAACAGAAAAAGACAGACAGATGGAAGAACAAAGAAGCAGTGACACAGTTGGTCAGTGTGATAGGCAGCATTCTCAGCACATCCCTTTTCTGACAGCTGTCAAAAATTTATTAAACTTCACAGCAAAAGAGTTTTAAAGAGGCATCTCTTGCTAAAAAAAGTAAGGTGAGATAAGCTAAAAATCTTAAATCTGTGAAATATTTAACTTTATTTCTCTGAAATCCTTTACTTATAAGGGAATAAAAATGAAAAAGTTACTTGGTTTTCGGTTGTCTGTATTCCTAGATCCATACCTCAACAGAAAACACTTTTTATTCATTGATAGACTCTACTCTCTAAATGCAATTTAAGAAATCCTTATTTTCACTTCAAATTTCCTAACCCTCCAGAAAACTGACATGCCATTTCTATAAGAAGAAAGCTCCTTTTGCTCTGAACACATGTTTGCCATCTCCAGGCACGGCAGACATTTGCAGGGTGTCAGCTGTGAAGGAAACATGAATATGTTCACATGATCAACAGCTGCACTGTGAAAATGCCTATGGGGATGGGGAAATATTCTAGGCCCCTACATGCTGTGAAGTGATTAAAAGAATAAGCCGAAGAGTTACCAGGAAATCAGGAATTTTTGATGGCAGAAGAAAGACAGCAACTGATTTTCTGATATTCAGAATGGATGAACTTCAGCCTTATTCAGGACTTTTCTACAAGAGGTATTTCTAACAGCATGCATGTTTCAAAATAATTCTAAGCAGCACAAATCAAACTTAGACATTCCAACAATGGAATTATGAATCATAACAGTGTCTGAAAACCTATCAATAATTTCTCAAGCCATATGCAAAATCACATACAGTTTTTACAAGGATTGTGAACACTTTGAGAGCTATTCCTTCATTTATTTGTCCTGTCACTACGTGTTCTTGTATAAAGTCCCCCTCCAGCTTTCTTGTAGACCCATTTCAGGTACTTGGAAGCTCTTATAAGGTCTCCCTGGAGCCTTCTCTTCTCCAAGCTGAAGATCCCCAACTTTCGCAGCCTGTGTTCTACAAGAGGTGCTCCAGACCTCTGACTATGCTTGTGGCTCTCCTTTGGACTCACTCCAAGAGATTCTTTGGGGACCAAAGTGATGAACACAGGACTCTGGGTAGGGTCCACAAGATCAGAGTATAGTGAAGGATCACCTCTGTTGGCCACACTGCTGGCCATGCTGCTTTTTGCAGGCCAGGACAGTCTTGACTTTCTGAGCTGGAGGCTCAGGCTATCTTGAACTTCTAATCAACCAGCACCCCTGAGCCTTCTCCTCGGGGATGCTCTCAATCCGTTCTCCATTCAGTACTTGTATTTTTTCTTGCAAAGGACCTTGCAAACACTTTGACAGCTATTCTTTGGCCTTGTTGAACTTCAGGAGGTTTGCAAAGACCCACCTCTTAGAAGCCTGCCAAAGTCCCTCTGGATGGCATCCCTCCTCCACAGAATGTCAATAGCTTCATGTCACTAGCACACTTGCAGATAGAGGGTGCACTCAATCCCACCATCCATGTTGCCGACAAAGATGTTACACAGGAGAACAAAACTTGGGAAGTCTGCTATTGATCTAAATCAGTAATGGGATTCCCTATAGAATAATGGGAAAACTGGGGGAAGGAGACAGGAAATAAATTAAAAGAAGCATTCACACTGCAAGCCGTTCTTGTCTCACTAGAATTCAGCATCTTAAATTTATGTTTGCTTCCTCTCACTGGTCTGCCTCATTTCTATTGTTCTGTTTCTGCTATTACCCAGCAGGCTCTTGCAAATAAATGGCTCACCACATTTAATGATACTTTTCTCTTACAAAAGAGCGGCAGCTTGGTGTGTTGCAAGTCACAGTGCTCTAAGCACATGGGTGGTGGAGTCATTTTCCATGTCCCACAGGTAAGACACTGCCATCATGAGATCAAGACAGTCGAACAAAATACTAATACCCCTAACACCCATGTTTAAAAATTCCCCTGAAATTTAAGGGGTCTCTGTCTGAAGGCTAATTTCAGCAGTTTTTTTGAATGGTTGCCCTTGTCTATATCCTTTATATCAATTGTCTAATGTGCAGTTTACCAAGTTGTCTTCTACCTGACCCATAGCAAGTCCTGTACACTGAGCTTCAAAAGCTACAGTAAAACCATTCTCAGTTCAGTCACTCTGCAACGTGTCAGCTTTTCAGATAATATCCATGAGTGGTCATCCTAAAATGCACACATACCTTAATATCTCTGCAAACCTATAATAATTAATGCTTAGATAAATTTATACTAGATTTGTTTATTTAAAAGTATTCAAGCAAAAGAATTTGTCATGGGTTAAAAGTGTAATATGACCTTGCAAGGACCTTGGAGCCTTTAGGGGGGCCGGCCCTTGGTAATTGATGTTTGGTTTCAGCCATTGAGGGGACGGCTGGGCCAGGCCTGTCCGGCCCTCTGGGAGCCACGCTCCCCATGGGGGGAGCAGCCCAGCCATGCCGGCAGGCCTGGCCAGGTGAGCAGCGAGAGAGGGGAAGGAAAGCCCGGGCAGCTGCTGCTGTCACCGGCTGGGATGGGGGGGATGTCTCTCTCTTCCCCCCGTCCCTGCTTCGAGCCTCCAGCAGCTGCAGCCGCGCAGGGGAGCAGCCACGCCATGAGACCGAGGGGTGGAGAAGGAAACATCCACCGACTCCCCAGCAGCATGGCCTGGAATTCTTCGCAGCTCCCACGTGAGAGACCTCATGACCACCGCAGTCCCGGGCATGTGTAACTCTTTCCTTACCAGCAGATGAACTTTTCAAAGCACTGGCCCTTTTCCCCGGAGTGAAGACAAGGCAAAGTGATTGAACCATAAAAAGACTTAGCATGAAATGGAGTCAGAGAAGAAAGAGGGGAGAGACTGTTAGAGAGAAGAAAAGGAGTAACCCATATGGCTGTAACATTTCTGTATTTATGGAGAATGAACCTTCTTTTCCTGTAATATATAAATGCTGTTTTGGGGAGAGAATGCATGGCTCTAGTTGGAAGTGATGTGAGGCCCTTCACTTCTAGGGAAAAAGGAGATTTT
>WEIU01018181.1:293408-316400 GCA_013389925.1 Aegithalos caudatus
CTCCCACCCACCCCCTCGCCATCCCCCTCATTGCTTCAGATTTTCTTAACTTTGTGATCTTTTTTGGGAATATCTACCTGCTTGAAACTAGGTCTGGGAAAGAGGTGCATATGTGTTATATTTTCCTTATGCCTTCAATATGTACAGTTGAAATGTGATATACTTTGCATTTAACAAAAAACAGCAACAACAAAGAAAAGGATCAGCTTACAGATTATATATATAGATTAGTATAAAATAAGTTTCTGCTTTCAAAATAACCTTATAAGTGCCACCTCCTTCCACTATATAAATCTATTTTGTTGGAGAGTAAATTTAAACGCAGTTTCCCAGCTGCAATTAAGTATATGTAATAGAAGTATTGCTGATTGATTTTAAGGTTATAACTCAAACAAAACTATCTTTCATCTCTGAGGCATGAAAAGACATTTTTCATCTTTTGATTTGCCCGAGGGAAGGAATACCATCCAGAGGGACCTTGATAGGCTTGAGAAATGAGCCCATGAAAACCTCAGGAAGTTCAGCAAGCCCAAGTGCAAAGTCCTGATCCTAGGTCACAGTAATTCCCAGCATCAATCCAGCCTGGGGCAAGAATAGATTTAGGGCAGCCCTGTATAGAAGGACTTGGGGATACCAGTGGTTAAAAAATTGAATATGAGCTGGCAATGTGCACTTTTAACCAGAAAGTCAATCACACTCTTCATCAAATGAAGTTTGGCAATCAGGTTGAGAGAAATGATTCTGCCCGTTCTACTCTGCCCTTGTGAGATGCCAGCTGGAGGACTGTGTACAGTTTTTGGGTGCCCAGTACAATTACTGTTAGAGCAGATCCAAAAGAGGTGACTGGAGCACCTCTCTTATGGAGAAAGGCTGTGAAAGCTGGGGCTGTTTAGCTCAAAGAACAGAAGGTGCCAGGGAGAATTTACTGTTGCCTTTCAGTATGTAAACAGAGTTTCTTTTCCTGTAGTGACAAGGGACTACACTTTTAGACTCAAAGAGGGTATATTTAGATCAAATAAAAGGAGGAAAGTTTTTGAAAATAGAGCTGTGAGATGCTGAGATGTTGCTCAGAGAAGCTGTAGATGCTTCATTATCACAAATATTTAAGGTCAGGTTAAATGAGGCATTGAGCAACGTAATCTAGAGAATGCCCCAGTCCATTGTAGGCGGGTTGACAAGATGATCCTTCCAACCCAGATCATTTACTGATTCTATGATTCAGTGCATGCTTTGGAGGTGCTTCTGACCATCTCTCTAAACATATAGTATACATTCAAGACTGTAGCACTACCATTCTACAGCTTTGCTCTGCTCTTTGCCCCCAGTAAGATTTATGCCATCACAATAAAATATATATTACCCTCAATTTAGGCCAAGACAGCATTCATAATCTGTTTGATAAAAAGGCTATACCAGTTATGGCATGGCTTGATGTTAAGGTGATGCACACAGTATAAAAAATTACATACATAGGCAATACATAGATATTAACAATAACAATAATAATAACAACAACAATGTTAATAACATTAATACATAGGTACCTTTCCCCCCTCACAGCAGTAGTGTAGCGTTTTTGGTTTTTTTTTTCTGAGTTATGACATGCACTAAAAGGGTTTTCTAGAGGACCAAAACCACCTTGTGTAGCAGTGCTACTATCCAGCACTATGTTAAAAGCTTCAAGACTTGTTTTGGTATTAGTCTCTTTGTCTTATATTCATCTAAACATTACTTTCACTTAGATGTAATCTCAAGTGAAAATAAAAATAAATGGGTATCCTAACCTTCTTGAAAACCTTCTTGATGCTTTTTGCTTTACATTTTTCGTAGTGCCATACATCAAAAGCTAATCTCTCAATAAACTCAGCCTGTGCATTGCACTTTCTTCCATCACATGACCCTTGAGAGAGCATGAGAGTATTTTCTAAAACCATGAAGTTATTTTATAGTACAAGATGATAAAGAACAGAATCCTTTTTATTTTCTCACTTTGATGTGACAGGGGCACAGAAGAACAAATTCCTTGCAAATAACACAAAAAAACACTTTAAAGAAATGTGGAGCTGCCTATTGCCTTAGCATTGACATGAGGACCCATGGTCTCCATTGCATGGGCTTCCTAAAGATACCATGCAAATCCAATCAATTCAAGTACCTTTTGTCATATTAAGTTATAGTGCATGTGCTGTAGATCCAGGATGTTGGAACACCCAAAAGATTCTGTGGCTTTAGTTAGGCTTGGATAATCATCAAAAGCTTGGAAAGTTTTCTGTACTATATGAACTATTTTTATCCATGAAATCAGGCTGGAAATCTCCCAAGACTGGGTCCTGGGGAAGATTATTGTTATTTCAATCATCTGTCTAAAGAAAGAGCCTATTGTCATGTGTGATTATTGGCCTAATCCTGCAAACCATGCACAATACTTTCAAACATGAAGTCAGTAAAGGTAAACACAATAATATCTATATATATATCAGGAGCTATTTCTACCTGAAGAAAAGAGTGAAAACACAGGCAGAGGGACAACCTAATGTTGTATACCACATTTTCCTACTTGTTTGAGTTATAAATAAACAGAGCATGACCCTGTTGGGAAGGGCTCCTTTTTTTTTCTGCCTGAGTGTACAGTAAGAGTGACTTGGTTGGTGAGAGTGGGTCTAGTAATTCTGATAATACTGTTGAATATGTAGTATTCTTATTTGACACTGAAAGCTGGAGGGAGGTAGTCATCTTGATAGAGAAAAATGCTCCATTATTGAATGGGAATTTTTTAGAGTTAGTCATTTAGTGCGTGAATCAATTCCTATTCATTGAGTGCACATGCATGTTATCTATTCAGTATTTGCACACTCCTTTCCAAGATGTGGTATATAGTAAAAATTATATGAACTTTACAGCTTCTTTGATATGCTAGAGTGAGTGCTTTTAGCATTTTTGATGACTCATACTGTCACTTGTGAATTAATAAGTGAACTGAACTCTTGACTGTAATGAACCCTATCATTTATTAAAAAGGGAAAACTGTTTCCATAATTAGTGCAGTGATGTTTGATAAGAAAATTCTGGTTTTGAGGAACTACTATTATTAAATATTGTCAGTAAATACTGTTTGTTTTTGTGCTTGGCAAAACACTTCCTGGTAGCCGACTTGATGAAATTTACTGAAGAATTTGTTATAAAAGTATTCTTAAAAAAATTTTGTCTATGATATCATATTAAAAAAAAAAATGAAAATATTGAGAATATTGAGAATATTGAAAAGATGGGAATTTGCAGTAAAGGGTTCTGTCCAAGTCAAGTCTTCTTAAACTCCTAAATGTTAGCTTGGGATTTGTGGGTGATTAAAAGGGCATGAACAAGAATTAGTGACAATGTAAGCAACATGGGTGTTTTACTTTTCTCAATGGACACTAAAATTGTAGATTGGAAGGTGAGCTGTGTGTCCTTCAAAGTAGTCTTGCATTTTTTGTATGTTCCAAAAATCATAATGGCAGAAGTCTCTGAATTCTTACTTTTTTCACCAAAAGTAAGGACAGTTTGTACTGCTTTCACTGTATGTAAAAAAAAAAAATCAGAGGACATTAGGCATCATTGCTTATTGGCTTTTGTTTACTTCCCATAGCTGAATGCAGGAAAGGAAATGAAAAATAAACATTAAAAATGTAAGGGTTTTTTTCAGTATTCAGTTATGGGGATATATCTAAATACAGCCTTAAAATCCCAATAAAAATAGATTTTGTTAAAATGCTATCTGGTAGTCATTGAGTTGTTTGGAGGAAAAAAAGTTGGAAAACCATGGCTGACACTCCTATTTTCCAAGACTGATGTTGAATTTAACCTCTTTCCTTAAGATGGATATGAACATGAAGAACTTCAAAAGAATGTCATTACATTTTTAAAATGTTGGTTTAAAACATTTTTTTAGCACATAATATAAGTCTGTGGGTAGTCAGTCCTAAATTTCAGTTAAACTCATCATTGTGGTTCAACATCAGTCTTCAAGATTTGGCAGTGATTTGCAGGCATGAGTCATTAAGAGATTGAGACAGAAATAGCCATATATGTTAATAGCTTTACAGATTAGCAAATCCAGTAGTTTCAGCGAGAATGTGCATGCCTGTAATGTTATTCCCATGCATGATTCTACTACTACATTTTTTGAGTGTATGGATATATACATAATTATGATTACGGAGTTTGCATTTCTCATGTAATTGGTTGCTCGTATACATTTTGTTTAAGCAGACTCTGTTTAAAATGTAGCCCTTAGAGAATTTTTGTTTTTCAGAAATTTAGTTTTGAAGATGTGTGGTTTCTACACTGTGTATCCCTTGTTATCAGAATTGGGAATAGTTTTTGAAATAATATTATAAAGGCCAACTCTATTGTACAGATGAGTTGCCAAGAAAAAAACATTGGAGGTTTTTTGTAGGATTTCAAATAAAAAAGGGGGAAAAAAAGATGATAGAAAGATTATCACATTATTTGTTAAGCAGCTGATTCCAAATGACATATACTGTCAATAACTTTTTTATTGGCTTTAAAATAATCCTCAAAATTATTTTGTTTGCTCCACTGATTACCTATCATCCTAGCGTCTAGAAACACACATGAATATCAAGTCAGATTTCCATTTTGTGTATCTATGTTGCTCTGTTGTGTTCAGCGATAAATGCTCTCAGTGATGAATTATCATTAACTTCCTACCATTTAGATTTCATGTCACAAAGTGTTATCTTAAATTTAGTGGCATCTATGAAATATGAATATAATTTTAAAAGGGAACAGAACCTGTATTTCAGCAAAATAGACCTTTCCTTTCCATTCCTGTCACTATGTAATCTTAAATTAAAGATATGAATGGATTTTTAAATATGACAAACTTGGGCATTGGATAAATAATTAGAAAACTAGCCATTTTGTGAAATATCCAGAAATTAATATAACTGAAAAAAATGGTTATAGATATCAGTTTCTTTTATTTAGAAAGAACATTCTTGTTTTAAGTTCAGTTTTATATAATATAAGACTTTGGCTATGCAATTTCTTGTTGGACAAAATGCAACTGTTGCTCAGGACCTACAAACACACACTAATTAACAAAATGTCATAATCATAGAATCATAGAATTAGCCTGGTTTGGAAGGGGCCTTAAGGATCATCTTTAGATGAAGAGCCAATTCCCTTGTGGTAAGGGACACTTTTTGCTTGACCAGGCTGCTCAGAGCTCAGCCTGGTCCTGAACACAGCCAGGGATGAGGCATTCACAGCATCTCTGGGCAACCTGTTCCAGCGCCTCACCACCCTCTCAGTAAAGAGGTTTTTCCTAATACCTATCTATTAATAGTAAGGTAAGTATGTATTGTTCCTACTAGCAACTCTAAGAAAGAGAATTTCCAATTGACCTATTGGCTTGAACATTGAGAGTCTGAAGGGTTTGTCCATGGCATGGCATTTCACAAGGGAAGGTGTAGCTCTGAATGTGTTCATGGGCTTCTATGTCTCTCTGTCTCTGTGACAGCTGTGATGACTCAGAATACTAACCAGATCACTTTTTAATGCTACTTTAGCTAAGCAGCTGCAAAACAGATAGCTTTTCAGTTCTTTAGATTCCTTTTTTTGTCATTCTCTTGTATCTTTCCTTATGAAATTAAAAAAACTCACAATTGTGATAAAATAGGCTGTAATAAAGCCAGTGCATGCAAGTTTTAAACAATTGTTTTAGCACTGCAATTTTTAAGCAGTTAATGAAAGTCATTGTTTTAAATCTAGTCATGTAAGTGTAAAATTATGAATGTCTGCCCTATTAATCAAGTTGCTTTTGAATTCTAAAGAGATTCTGAGGTAGGAGTTTGCTCAGTGAGACATAATTGTTTTTCCAGCTCAATACAGACTAGTTCCCATTATTCATGCTTTCTTTTCAATAAGAACTCACACTGTAATTCTAAGCACTTATGATAATTACAAAGGACATTTTTTCTTTTTCTTTTTTTTTCATTTCCTTTAAAATGCCTTTTTCTCCCCCTCCGTTGGAATTAAACAGAATATTATAACAATTTTAAATTCCAGTTGGGACACTTGCATTTTGCCTGGCAAATTTTACCCATTTTCCTCCTTGATTGTGCTGTACAGCTGTGTGTTGTTAAACTGCTGTCGAATTTGCCCCAGGTTTTGTGCATTTCAGAGCTTATGAAATATGTCAGTTGTGACTGTCCTACAAGGAATTTTCTTACCGTAAGGGTGACTTTTTAAAGATTAAAATTGGTCTTAGTGTACACTTATCCAGATAAAGCCTGAGGCATCAATAATTGAAAACATGAAGAGAGAAAAAGGCCCCTATATATACGCACAATTAGAAATGCAAGTATCATCATGTTCTTATAGAGATGGCTAAAATGAAACCTTTCTATCAGTTGGTATGGTCTAGTCTCTTACTAAATACCTTTTATGGCTGTGCTTATTCTGCTATGGTAATGAAAGGCTTAAGCCCCCAAACCGATGTTCTCTGGTGTTACACTCTTCCTCTGAGCTGGATCTAACCTGGAGCAATGCAGCATGCTTGTCTAGTGGAAAGCCAACTCCAGGAGGAGCTGATTGAAAATTAAGATCCTGTTTGCTAAAACTGTGTGATGAAGCCAAGGCTGAGTTTATTTATTGCTTACAAAGACAATATATAGGTATGGTCAATGGCTTCTGTTGAAATTTGGCTTCTTACTTGCTGTGTGACTGTAAGCCAGGCTTTTTAAAAAGTAGTCAATTGTTTTGATCTTCCCAAATTTTCAATATGTAACCATTGTGCTTTCAGATGAATGCCCTAATAACTTTTTGACTCAGGCTTAAGTGAACATAGACACATTGGGTTTAGGACAAAAGACACCTTAGCTCAGCTGGTGCTTTTTTATGGCTTCAAAATTCTCAAAGTAACTGAAACCACCACATCGCTTGGGAGGAATGTGAAACGTGGATGGATATGATATGAATGCCCATCATTTCCTTATGAGACCTACGGAATCCAGTTGGTTCCTTTGCCCTACCTGAAATAGAATGAACCTTCCCTTGGAAATGCCTTTTCTTGTCAGTAGAAATGTAGATATATCTGTATCTCTGTCCTTAAAATTCTGGATATGTCTTTTTCTCTCCATGAATTGCATGGGGAATCAAAAGCTGTGTTAGCCAGGATGGATTTCTTAACCTTTCTCGACCCAACTCTGACAGATTTTGCGCAGAGTAAAAGAATTGATATAAGCAGATTTGGTTTCAGACCATAATTTCAGTTTAGGGAAGTTTAGTGTTATAGGTGATTAATCTGCTTTTTTATGTCCCTCCTATTTGTTTCCTCTCTTTTTGGAGAGGCTGTAAAGACCAATGCAAGTAATAAATCCTGTAATCAGTAACTGGAGATTGAGATCCTGAAAGAGAAGCTGCTGTTAAAGGTATTAACCATCTATTTTTTATTCACTGATATCACCCACTGCTATATGCTTTTCGATTTAATAACATTTTTATTTGTATCTGCATGACCTGTTTATCACTGAAATACTACTAGGGGAGGAGATTAGACAGAAAAGTGTATTCTTTTCATACAAATAGTTGGTAATATTTTAAAGCACCGACACATGTGGTGCTAATTGTTGCAGCCAGCATTCATACAAACATGCCTGAAAGTTACTGATGATGGAGATGCTGCACGGTTGTGTCGTTTTCCTGAAGTGGCAAAGCATCAAGAACACACGATGAATGATTTCAGTATGTGATGAGGCCCATGAATACTCAACAATTGTTGTCGTGGATTAGACGGCACTTCAAAACCTTGAGATAGTTGTCAATTTTGTGGGAATCTCGGCGGAGGCAGTGAAGCAGGTTGTAGAAGGCAAAGAGTCTGGAGTCCTCATCAGCAAGCTGCAGGGATGGAAGTCCATCCCACGGAGTGTGAATGTCATTTTCGACCTCCCCAGAGTGAACCTAAATACACAAAATGGTATTAAAAGTAAATGATAATGAACCTGACTGGATGTATAAGGCAGCATTTAAGATGCTGTTCCTGAAGAATGCTAATTACTAGCGTGTGGCTTCTAATGTGCTTTCTGTTGCTTCACATAATTCTGTACAATGTTCTATATCTTCATTCAGATTTTGAATGAATTTTTCAGGTTTTTCAGTTTATTTTCCTAAAACATGTAAAAAAGTATAACTGTCTCAGTAGCATTTTAGGAGAACTAGTGTGCTAACCAGTATTCAGGAAACCTGACTTTGCAGAGAAATCAAACCTTTCTTCATGGTTGGACTCATCAGGGACATCTCTCTTTGGCTCACTCCACCTTCAAAATTTTGTTAACACTTGTATTTAGAAGTTGTTTGTTTGCAACAGACAGGTTAATCTCAGCCCTTATCAGAAAAATCTCTCAGTAATACATATTTAGAAGTACTGGGCTCCATAAAAAAAACCCAAAAACCAAAACTGAGTGATAAAATTACTTCTGATGTTAGAAAGCTACACGTAGTGAGTTAGTATCTGAGGTGAAGACTGGTTTACGTTCCTTGCTTCAATACAATCATTAATTATGTCTTATCACATAAATCTGCCTTTCACTGCAGGAAGGAAGTCTGTGCCTATTGATGCTTATGCACCATCCTTATTTCACACAAGTCATACTTTTTAAAGACACATAGGAGAGTATCTGTAGAGGCACTATCATTCAGTTTAAGCAAAAGGCAAAAAAAATTAGACCCACTATGTCTTAAAAATATGGTTTGACACTAATGAATGAGCCAGTCTTATCGCTTTCTGTAAATAATGTGAATGAGAAGGTGGTGACAGGGCAACTAGAGCAGCACCTGACTTCTTACTCTTATCTTGGATCCTCAGCTGTGCCCTTTTTACACATAAATGTGTGATAGATATGTATTTGATTACACTGATAAATGCATTTGTAGCCTGCATGGTATAAGGTTTCTGAGTGAAGAGACACCTAACTGAGAGACCGTGAGTGATCTAGTGGAAAGTGATGGATACAGTGATGGTGGCACTCTTTGTGCTGTTCAGCTGCTCAGAGCAGTGAAGTCAGAACCTCTTGTCAACATCTAACTCACTGACAGAATGATAAATTCAGGGACTAACAGAGGCTCCTTTAAAAATAAACAAGCAAGAGCTGGTTTTATTCAGGAAAGCTTTCCATCAATTACTGGTAACAAGTATGG
The DNA here is from genome assembly GCA_013389925.1 of Aegithalos caudatus. Taxonomy (NCBI): domain Eukaryota; kingdom Metazoa; phylum Chordata; class Aves; order Passeriformes; family Aegithalidae; genus Aegithalos; species Aegithalos caudatus. The sequence goes on from WEIU01018181.1 coordinate 302,610, forward strand.
GTTTTGTGAGACAACAGCCTTGTTGTCTAAACTCACAAGTATAGAGGGAACCAAGTCAGACACAGAGTCCAGAGGAATCAGTGTGGTGTGAAAAGAGAAATTAAAGATACCAGGGTTTCTTTGCTGTATGCCACATCTTTGCAATAGCCCAGACTCCCAGAGCTGTTTTAAACACAGTATCTGTTTCCAAAATCTCTGCATAATACCTATTTGTATACAGATACATATAAATATGCTAAAACACACACACATATATATATTAATATGTGCATATGGAAAAAATGGAGATGCATCCTTAAAAAAATCAGGATTGTAAGTTGAAAATACTCAAAAGATAGAATGATCATATCCAGTCCTGATGATTACACCTTCCCCTGAACATGGGAGTGTGATGGGTTATTCTGTGACAATCATATCATGTTGTCTCTTTAGAAATTGCAAGACAGCAGAAGAAAATAAATACTAAAGAAGAAAGCTGGAAAGTTCTCAGACTCAACTCCTTTGTCTCCCTTTTTTATCTTCACATCTACTGTTCCTTTCATTTCCTCTCTCCAGGTAGGGAGAACCTATCAATGTGCATGTCCTCCTTAAAGCAATTTGCTTGGAAGGGTGTTAAGGACCAACTTACCCTCCCTACTATTTTCTCCATTCCTTCTAGGAGTCGCTTGTTTTGTTCTTCAATCTCCACAGCCTTCCAGAGAATGGTTTCTGGAGCTTCTTTGATTCTTTGTACTTCTGAGGCCAGGTGGATCAGGGGATCATTCCAGGAACGCAGAACTCCCAGTATTAAATTCAGTAGGTCTTCATGCTGCTCATTTATAGTAAGGAAAGGCAGTTAAAAGAAGAAAGATAAATTCTGGTAAAATCAGAAGGCATTTAAAGCCATGTCCTCAGACATCGTGATTAGGAACTTATTCTGGGACCTATTACTGAATGTTCCCTATATCCCTGTCTTAGATACCTCTATGCAATTGCACTTTTGAAGTTTGTCCTTGGCATCATTGTGTTCTACAGTATTTGCATGAGCCGTGTTGTGGTGGAAAATATAATTGAATACTCTCAGCATTAAAAACTAGAAAGCATAACTATGTCTCATCTCTGTGAAAGCAAATCCAGAACTCATTATCTGATTTTTGATGAACATTTTAAAATACAATGATTATTTTTATTTTTTTTTAAAGTTTAGTACTGACTGGAAAATGCACATTATGGTAAACCACCAAATAGCTTTTATTGCCTCTGCATAACTCATCTGTCCTCCCCTTTGAACAATAGTGCTTCCAGCAGTAGCTCTCTGATTTTTAAAATTGCCCTTTCTTGTGGGCAACAGGAATTCATCAATCTTATGGTTAAGGTCGTGGCAGCATTAAACCTTTTCTTCTTTGCTAGATGCACAACCCAAGGCTGTGAATTCTATTGCTCCCACTAGAATTTCTAAATGACACACTGAGAAGCTGGTGATACTGTGGGATTGCGAAGATACCATCATCACCATGAAACTGATAGAGATTTTGCTCTGGAACAGCTGCATTTTACAGCTCTCCTTATTTTTTTCCTCCAGAGAATTTTCAAATTGTATCTCTGAGCGTAGGCTGAAAAAGATTATCTTCATCTTCACTGAAGTTTGTAATTATTATAAATGATGTATGTATGTTGTGTGTTTCTCTTTACAGATATTTTTCAGGTTTTCACACTAGAGTCTTCTGTTTGGATGATGATGTGACCACTTTTACCTACTGATAACAGAAAGAATATTTTTTCAATTTTTTTTTTAGCAATGCTTTTTTTTTTTAGTAAAGTTTTTAGTGTTTTGAGTTACTGAAAAAGTATTTACCTCTGTCTACAAACAGTGATGTAATTTTGTGTTTGTAAATACATTAATTGTTTATAAGATGTATTAGAATAATGCTTAAAGGTTGTAGTGTTCTCAGCACTGGACAAACATGGTAACTGGCATTGCTCCATGAGGTAGTATTTTAATTGGAAATAAGATGCAGTCATTAAATGTGCCATACAGGAAAAAGAAAGGGATTATGAAAGTCACTTATATATGCTGTATGATTTGTAACTTAGTATCAGCAAATGTTAAATCAACTTTGGCTTTTTGGTGCTTTCCTCTTCCTGGCTTTTTTTATTCCGATTGAGTTGATCTCCCTCTCACTCTGACAGATGACTCACTATTCTCTAAACCTCCTTCCCTGCCTTCTTCTGTTCTGAATTACACTGAATTAGACTGGAAATGGGACTTACATGAATCTGCTGAGCCTGCTCCTTATCTTCAGGAGTGGTTAAGGATGCAGTGTGGCAGCTATTGACAGCTTTTGCAATGAAACCACGGCCCTGGGCGTAACGTTCGTCCTGCAGATCAGCATGGACAGGTGTTATTGAGACACGTAAGAGCTTCAGCTCAAGCACTGTGCTAGCTAATTGTTGTTCCATAGCTTTTATCGCTGCTTTTATGCTGTAAAAGTCAAAATTTTCTGGTGAGTCTCAAGAGTGGAACTGGCACCCAGAAAAAACAAATGTCCCACAGATGAAAAATGATGGGAAAATGGAATCTTTTAGTAGAAGTGCTGGGGATCTTAGCAACATTCAGGACTATATACTGATTTGGTCACCATTGGGACTTTCACCGTCTGTTCAGCAGTCATATTTGTTTACTTATTATATGCTAACATATGTTGGTGATTAAAAAGTATTAAATTGCAATTTTATATTTTCTTGCTCTCAGGAAAAGAGTACTTACAAATTCATTGAATATTTCCGAAGAGAGGAAGTGGATGTAGTGTGAAAGTTTAACTGCTCGGTCAAAAAGTTCCTCAAGGGATAGCTGGCAATTGACAGGTCCATTGGGGCAGATTGGCAAAGAGGTCACTCCTTCCTTTGTCAGAAGCACGTGGGACACCAGAAGGGCCACCAGCAACAAACCTGTTCAAGTTTAAATCACGGTGAAATGGGCTCCCATTGACTTGCAGATGTATTTAGAAGCAGCTGTCAGAGCCAGATGCTGGATGATTCGGGTGGTGCTGTCACATGGCTCAGAGTACCCCCTGTGCTGGCTGCTGAGCAGCAGTGGAGGACAGACTTGCTTTAATTCTACAATTCTTTTATCCTTTCTTCCCTCTCTCATCCTGATGCTATAGCAGAGCCTGTTACAGAGTTTGAGGAGACAAAGTAACCTGTGCTCTAGCGTACAGTGTATTCTGAAGTCTCTTACTATGTGTCTGGCTTTATAACAGAGTGATAAAAAGAAGAAAAAACAAATCAAACTTCTTCACAGTGAATATATAGATGCATCATTATATCTGCACAGATATATGTTTGGAAAATAGATTGGCTTTTTTTTTTTTTTTTTTTTTTTTTTCTTCCTCCTCCCAGAGGCTCTTTTCTTCTTTGCAAACATTTGGAGCTAAAATTAATTTTTCTGGGAGGGTAGTTAGGTCACTCTTAAGGCTGTGATTGTCCTGGGAGTTCCTTCAAAAGAGTTCCAGCAGCTGTGCTTCTTTGCTCTTTCGAGTTTAACTCTATGTTTCCTACTTCTAAGAAATCGGGAATCAATGATCAGTTTTTTTCTTTTCTCCTGAGCTTCTGAAACTGATTTAGAGGACGTCTCATTATCTAAAGCACAAAACTTTATCTGTTTAAAACTCTTCATGTTAACTTAACAGACTTAATTTTGTATTCCGTGAAATAAAATATACAGAGAAAAACAATGGCAAATAATTAAAAGAAAATATTTAGTAAATGAACGTACTTGATCTGAGACTTTTACTTTTGCAAATTGACCTGTTACCTATATTGGCTCACTAGACTTACTTAAAATGCTAAATTAAAGTGTGCTCCATAAATCAGAAAAACTATCCCTAAGGACGTCATGTGATAAGGTTCTTTTTATCTCTACATTCAAAAAAAGTGGATTTACAGAATATTGAAGTAAGCCTTCCTCCTCCCCCATGAGCAAGATACATCCTGGATGCTGCAGTTAGGAAAGTACTCTAAGGAATAACTCTATGAATAAGAAAATCTGAGACTTGTTGGCTTGGAAAGTCCATGACCATTTTGAAAAAAATTAATTTCAAAATTACCACATCACCTCTAGACCTGTGGGTGATGACATCTAGTCATAGCCTTCTGAGAGGTGAAGCAAACCAGTCCAGATCCAAACTGTCACGTGCAGGTGTACATCCCCCAAGCCAATTTTTTGTGACACTTCCCAACGTAAAGGTAGTCTTAGAAGACAAAAGGCATTAAGCTCCTTTCTTCAGGTTTTGTCTTTTCTAGAAAATTAGGTGGCTGGAAGACCTCAGTTTCTAGATGTGTTACATTTCAGCTGCCTCCTGATTCAATCAAAATGGAAAGAAATATAAAAATTATCAGCAGGTGAATGTCAAAATTCTTACCTTTCAGTGAAGCCCCCTTGGTGCTCATGGTAGGGACCCTGGATGATGACTTGCTTTACCAGAAAGAACCCTCAATACTTGCTGTTATTCTCTGCACATACCACTTTTATATACACCGTCCAGGGTCCATTTTGCATACATTCAGCAGGTTGTGGAGTTTGCCTCGATAATTACAAACATCAAATTGCCCTTCTTCCACATTCATATTCAGTATTTTTTAGTTCTTTTTAATTTTTTTTAAATTTTAGCTGTGAGGGTGAATTTCATTAATAAGTTGAGCTGTGGGATCCCAAGTACAATTGAATGGAGGGAGTGCCAATATTTTGCACTGAATAAGGTGAAAATGTAATCAATCCTAGAAATCTCCAGTTCTGAGACAGATATTCTCAATGTTTCTAACCTCCTGTTCCCACTCCCCATGATAGTCTTCTCATTCTTCCTTGTTGCTTCAGCCACCTAAACTTGCTTACATTAAAATTCTAGCTATTTGTGGGAGACAAGCAGTAGCTTACAGTGTCACTATTGAGAGAAATAGCATAAATTGAACAGAAATTTATCCAGAGTAAAGAAAACAGAGGCTCCTTGAAAGACAGGTCACTATCTGTAAAATTCGTGCTCAGTTAAAAAATATATTCCACAGCAAAAATCTCGGTATAACTGATCCTCAGAGAGATCAGTTTAGAGAAATAGATGGAGTTTTTATATTAAAAAGTAAAAATTTAGAAGAATTGAGGAGGTAGGAGTTATACATTTACTGCTTAATCTGAAATGTCTCATGAATAAGTTAGCATTATTTAAAAAGGAATAAAACCCAACCTCTACAAAACCATGAAATTATTTTCTCTGCTCAAAAACCCTCTGCGTAAAAGATGGGCATTTCCACCACATGCAAAACACGTGCTGTCGTCAGCAGTGAGGTTTGTTCTCGATTCTGATGCGTCTGTGGTAACCTACAAACCAGCCCGAGCAGGTTGGCCCTGTTTTCTTCTTGTGTGAGGCTCAACTGCATGAATATGTTAGCAAATATATAACCTTTCATCTGCTTCTCAGGTCCTTTTACCCATGAAGAAACTTTCCAAATTAGATGGTCATGATGAATAAAGCAAACAGTGTTAATGAATTTTCTTGCCTTTGGACAACTTGTTCCATACCTGTGGAATGGGTATACTTAAAACGCAGAAGGCTTCCAGGATTATTTCAGGATTCTTGAAGTAATGATGAACAAGGGAGAAGAAAGGCTAAGCTTTTAGGGAAGGCATTCCTTGAGAAACAAGCTACTTCTTCAATAAATCAGAACCGGTAACATGATCTACATTTGCTAAGTTCTAGGATTTTTGCTAGGACAATATTTTTCTGCTTAGAGGCTGCACCTTTACTGGAAATTGAGGTTCTGCTGAGTAAATGAAGTAGCTGTTGTCTGCAGCAGGAAAAGTGGCAATTTGATGAAGGCAGAATGGGGCCACAGCAAAACTCTAGCAAGGGTGGCAGAAAAAACAGCTGTATTATAAACCACAGTTAATGTCTTATGAGCTTGATTTAATTCAGCTTAATTTGAAAACCTGCCCCAGTAAGATTACAAGTGAGACTGAGAAGTCCTGGCATCTTACAGTGGAAGAGTCCTGTGAATTAGATGAATGAATAGTTCTCAACCCACCATTCACTCCTTCATTCACTAGGCTCCTTTTCTTAGCATTTTGAGGGTTTGGTAGTGGGGGCCAAAATAAGGCACAAAGTTGATTAATATTAGGGACTAGATAAACTCCCTAGTCTGTCTTTGTTTTTGGATGGTCTCTTTGAGGCCTGATGGCATCAGCTGAAGTCAATATCCTCATATGACTTAGCTTGGAGGATGACCTGTCTCTTGCTGTGTAAATGTAGACAAGCACCTTAAATGTAGATCACAGGAGAGCAGTTTATTTGAAATCATTGCATGATGTTTTAATTAAAACATTCTAGCAAAAATAATATACTTTAATTTTCTCTTACACCTTTCATCCTAAAATACTCTACAAACACGAATGGATTAAAATTGTCAACAATCAAGAATCATAGGCAGGAGAGAAGACACTCTCTACAAAGTAGATAAGTATAAAGGTGAAGTTCTTATACCTGGTGTGAGAACTGACGTAGAGGTTAAGTTTATTTGTGTCTGCATGCGAAGTCTTGAGGGAAAAAACAAAATAAAATTCCTGATTCCCAGACCTGCACTTTAGTGAAGAATGTAATTTCTTACTAGTACCAAAAAAGATAAACAAAGATGAGAGAAATAAAAAAGAGGAAGAGTGAAAATAAACAGAAATAAATAGATTAAAATATTATTTTTTTAATAAGTTAGGAATTCTGTCCTACTTAAAAGTAGAATAAAAACTTGAAAGTAGCTGAAAATGCTTCTTGCTGCCTTTTGAAAATGACCTGGCTTTATACACTCCAGAGACATAGAAATAGAACTTGGAATCCTATTGTCTCTGATTATTCTCTGAATCATGGAAAGGAAGTTCTTTCTATCCCCCAATAACCACCTAAGTACCTTGTTTTAACAATGACTCAAGACAGCACTGTAACTAGCTAAACAGTGATCAGTATTAAGGAAAAACCTCTGGAACAACATAAAGGACTAAAAAGCACAGCTTTGATTAGCAGCATGTTTTATCTCCCTTGGTCTTTTACTTCTGCCTTAGAAATCTATTTTTTTGGTTTTTTTTAAATTATCCTATTCGTTTTATCTGCAAGGTCTTTCCTGGAAGTAAAATGAGTAATTGTTACCACCCAGTGTAAACAATATACCAAAAGCAGGACTCACTATAGGCAGACTTTATTATACAGCTTTTAGTTCACTATTCATGCTTCATGGGCATTACATGTGATGTATCAGTATTACAGATAACAACATTTAGTGCTCATTTCTCAATAACGTTATCTTTCCATCTCATATCAGGTTGCATACCATGAATTAGACTGTAGCATCTTGATTAAGAACTATTGATCAGTACTGGAATATTGAGTAGTCCTATTCTATTTTACTATATTTAAAGTTTTTTGAGACATGCAAAGTCTTGTGTCTGATTGATTGTGAATGCAGAAGAAGGAAAAAATCTTCTCTAATAGAATAGCTCCTTGCAGAATACTTAAGTAGTTTAATTGAAGACTGGTAATATAATTTGATTTTTACTTTTACTTACTTGGAAGTATCTGTCATTAATAACTGAACATTAGTTGGTGCAGAAGCTTGAAACATTAAATTTTTGTTACGTTTTTAAAATATGATCTCAGGTGCAGATCATGCAAAGATGAATGTTCAGAAAAAATATTCCTATATGTGGTCTAAATGATCGACTCTTTGGATACACAATAAAAATAAAAAAAAAGGTTTATGTGTTCTTGTGTACTTGTGTTCCTGATTTGCACTTGCAATGAAAAATACAGAGAAGGTCAAGGTCCCTCTGGAATTAAATCTGGAAAAGAATATCAACAAGAACAATAAGGGCTTTTTCAAATATATGAAAAACAAAGGAAAGCTAAGGATAATGTGGGCCTGTTCCCAAATGGAAGGGACACCCTGGTAACAGAGGACACATAGAAGGCAGAACTGCAGAATGCTGCCTTTGCATTTGGACAAGACCAGCCTTCAAGAGTCTCTGACCTGGGAGACCAGGGTAAAGGGGTGTTAGAAGGAAGAATTTCCCTTGATCAAGAAGGATGGGGTTAAAGAACACCCAGGCAAACCTGATATCTTCAAGACCATAGGCCCTGATAGGATTTGTCCACAAGTGCTGAGAGAATTGATGGACACCATAGCAAGACCACTCACAATCACCTTTGAAAGTTGGTGGCACTCAGTAGAGGTGCCTGAGGACTGGAAAAAAAGGAAATGTCACTCTAGTTTCCAAAAAGGGCAAGTAAGAGAACCCAGGGAACTACCAGACTGTCGGCCTCACCTTAGTCCCTGGAACGTGATGGAGTGCCTCATTCCAGGGGCCATCTTTGTCCACATGGAGGATGAGGAGGTGATCAGGAGTAATCAACGTGGATGCACTAGAGGCAAATCATGCTTGGCCAACCTATTGTCTTCTATGATGAACCAACTGCCTGGATAGATCGGGGGGAGCAGTGGATATCGTGGAAAACAGCTCTGTGGAGAAGGACCCTGGGGTTTTGTCTTACTTTTATAGAATATTTACCAAATTATCCTGTCAACTTTACTTAGTGGTTGCCTTTGAAAAGTTGCAAAACTGTTTTATCTGGATCAAACCCAAATCCTCAGGGGGCATCAAATTTTCATAAAATCATAAAACTCTAGAATGGTTTGGTTTGGAAGGGACCTTAAAGTTCTTCTTCTTCCAAGCCCCCTGCCACAGACAGAGGCACCTTTCACTAGACCAGGTTGCTCAAATTCCCATCTGAATTTATAGAAAATATATTTGGAAGAAGAAAATAAGCAGAATATTTTTTCAATCTAGATAGTTTTAAATGAAAAATATTTTGTCTTTTATGATTACTCCCTATAAGGTCCATGAAACTTTTATGCAAAATTTAAGTGATTCTCTAGGATTCTGTTAAACACGGTCTCTTTCTTCTCCCATCTTCTTCATACAGGGAACAGGAGAATTTTAAAAGCATTCTTTCCAAATGTTTGTCTCAGCAAAACCAGAAACCAGCAAAATGGGGATTGAGTCCCTTCTTAGCATGCTCTCTGCATGCAGACTGGTAAAAAATAGATAAGAACATAAGGGAAAATAATTCCATATGGAAAAAAAAAAGAAAAAAGGTGGAAATCTTTGGGAGATTTTCAGTTTACTTTTAATTCATGTACCAGTGTGGTTTCATAAAATTTCAGAAGTAGACATAAAAATAAAATGGCAAAACATGTTTTAAAAGTAATTTATCAACACTGCTATTATGATGACATATATCTAAGTGCACCATGAAACATTAAGTGTGAACCCCAAGTAGAATTCCAGCTAATGATAGCAAAAACCCAGGGGACTTTGTAAAGAATGGAGTAAAAGCTGGCTAGTGTATATTGTTCCTGATACTTGAAGTTGTTTGAAGCCTGTGGCTCAGTGCTCACTAATGCTGTATCTGTGTATCTGTTACCAAAAAACTTGGCAGTATAAATCTGATCTGGATCACACATAACTGCATTATGGCACTTCAGCTGAATTATGGAGAGACCATGTTATGGTACTTATCCTGGCCTGATACTTGACACCAGATTTATCTGGCTCTTGGAGAACAGATGATGAGGATCTGACATCTGCTAGAACAGAGATGCACTACAAAACTTTTTGTATGAATGTGGTGGGAGGCTGAACCTGTGCTGGCTCAACATTTAGTGTCATGTGGTTGCAATATTATTTTTTTAATACCTTAAATCCAGTTCTCCTTTTTCAGAGGTGAAAACTAGTGATTTTAAAAGTGAAGGGGAGTCTCCATCCTCCAAAATCTAGTGAGTTATTGGGACCATTGTCGTATAGCTGGGGTTTTGACTAATTGTGACAGGTTCTTCTGTCTACCCAGTTTGAGTTTTGGTCTCCTTCTGGGGTGGTGAAATAACCTGTTGTGCCATAACTGGCCTAATTTCTGAAGCCCAGTCCAAATGAGAAAGTATGTTAGTATTTGCACACTTTGACTTATAAGATACTGCTATAAAATAGCACTATCTATAAAATAGATATACTGTTTTAGCTCTTCCTTAGCCTCAAGAAAAAGTATGCTTGATTCTGAGGCACATTGAACATCAGAACGTCAAAGACTGAAGACCTAGTGATTTAAACAGTTTCTATATTTTTTGCTTATTTTCCCATACATTAGCTTTTATGTATGATTTGTTTCCCTTGACAATGTTCAGCTACAGTCATAGCTACAATATGCTACAATCAGGTTATTTTCCATAAGGTCCAGATTTCAGCTAATCATTCTTCAACATAATGTAGAAGGAGTTGCAAGATTTTACTTAGGGTAGACAAGCCACAGTGGAATTCACTAGTGGGCTGGGATATTACTGGTATTGGTTCAAGTATTATATTTGTGTAAGACACTTCTAATAAAAAGTAATAAACAGTAAAATTGCCATCAGAAGACTGGAATTTTCCTGCCAGTAAACGGGAAATAGGAGAAATAAAACTTGGTTTAATATTTGCATATTTTTAATTCTGTGGATAAATGCATCACTGGAAAAATATTTCCTTAAGTGCTTTGTGGAACTAGAATCTGTAAAAGTAAGAGGATTTTTTTCAATTGCAAATGCATTGAAAAGAGCACTGAAGTGTGCACAGAGATTTTGAGCACATTTAAATAAGAAGGTATTTACATAGATTGTGGTAAGCATACTTCTGTTTTAGCATGTAGTGTTTGATTTGGCAAATGGCATTTTTTTCCTGTCCTTTAGAAGTGCATTTTGTGAAGATGCATTTTTCCTCCTGATGTGAAATGCATATGAAATGCTCATTGGTCCAATAATTTCTGATATATATGTCAGGATTGAATGGAGAGTAAAAGGTCAGTAGAATTTTTCTTGGGCGGTGGGATATTAGCTGAAAGCAACGTAACAGGCAGAGATCTGTGCTGATTTGCTTCTTTGGGGGGGTCTTACTTTTAGCTGTGCATTTATCAGAGGAAGGAATGCATGTTACTGCTCAAAATCCTCTGTTTCATAACGGAATGGAAATAATACTGAAACAATGTGACCTTTACTCACTTGTCTTTAAAGAAGCATTCAATGTCAGAGCAATTTCAAACCTATCACATTTTCTATTCTTCATTTTTTGTTACCGTCTCTAAACATAAAAAAACCTCAAACATGCAAACCCCAGCAAACCCTGAAGGGATGAGGTATATGTGTATTGGGCGTCTCCTGTCTCACAGGAAATTTAGAACTTCAAATCTTATTTAGGCTCTCACTAGAATAATGTTTTCTATTCTACCTCATTTAAAAAATCTTTAAGTTAAGCTTGTCAAATTTCTTGAACCCAGGCTAGAAATTAATATTGACATAGATTTTTTGGAAACACACGTGAAATTATTTTAGTAAAATGCATTCATCTACTTCCTAAAACTGTTTTCTTTGAGGGAAAAGTGGGAAGGTAGTTATCCAGTGACTATATATTCTGTGCTATTAAAAGAAATTCTTTTACAAGGTAAAAAATGCATTGAATATATACAGATATTATACAGCAGGCAAAGGCCATGATATATTCTGTGCAGAGGTTGTCACCTCACCTATTCCAGGGTGTCTGGCAGGATTTGCTTATAACTTCAAAACTTATGACTGTATTGGACATTAAGTAATAAAGCAAAGAAAAAGAAGTGATTGTCAATAAAAATGAAAACAGATGAATGTTTAAAAGAAACATTATAAAATAGAAATAGAAGAAATATAAACAAGAAAACTTCTTGGTAGCAAACATTTCTAACCAGTCCTTAAAAGGTCAGATACATTAAATTACACACCTGCAGCACATTTTGATGTTTAAAAATTCATTAAAAAATATGGAAGGTGCATTTCTGTTCAATCTCTTCTATAATGAATATATTTGCATATAATCACAGTTTTCTCCTTTAGTGCTTTCTTACTCATTTCCTAAGTCCTCAGTCTGTAACCTGATTTTGTGGGATTTGCAAAGCTGAAGCCAATATCACCATAGAAATGTCATGACACTGCCATTTTCGGAAATGCCTGGTCATTGTAAGTGGCTGACATGGTGCAGCTTCATGGCTGAGCAAGAGCAGGAATGTCAAATGAACCATTCAACTTGTTTCATTAGTTATGTATTTTTACATAAACAACAAGAGGTAAAGGAATTGTTGCCTGTTTTGTCTATGTATTTTACTTTTGCTTTTTGAAGTGTGATTATGAAATCATTATTTGAGCTACTCTTCAAACACAGCTCTTCCCAAGGCACAAAGGCTTTGATATTCTTACCATCTTCCTTGGGAAAAAAATAAAAAAAAAACCACAACAACAACCCAGTAAGAGGGACTGGAGTGCAGCACAATCTTTGTATCACTTTCTCTTTATGGTTTTTTTGATTTGGCTGTGGTTGCAAAGCTTGGGGCTAATATTCCCTGGGAAGCATATTTCAGGAGTGTTTGGCTTTGTACCTGTGAAACACATCATACCATCCCACCTTCTAGACACCAGAAAAGATAAAATTTTTGTAGTGAATAAAATTAACTTCTTTGTATCCTTCATAAAATGATCATGCTAAATAGAAGTGGTTAATTAAAAAGAATGTATATACTAAAAGTAAATTCTTAAAGGACAGAAGTTTTATTCAAACTATGATATGCTTTCCTTTAAGGAAACCCCAACAACCTGACACAAATTCTGTTCAAAAATTCTACTTTTCTGAGCATGTATACTGTCAACCTTCTTAAATGTATAAGTATTTAAATCAATCTTTAAAAAGTGGAAGAAGACTTGTATCAAATTAGTACATTTTTACATTCACTCTTGCTGTGAGGAACACAATCATAGTATTAAAGATTTCTGATATACTCTAAATCTTAGAATTAAAAAAAAAAATAAAAAAATCACTGATATGTAGGAGAAAGAGAGCCAGGTTGCAATTAAGATGACCAGAATTTCTCAGTTTTTAAAATATTTATTTCTCATCTCTTTAACAGTGGAACAAAGGGATATTTCATGTTACCTTGCAAAATTAAAAGTGTGGTGTGATTTTGCAGCACATTTTGACATTATGGCTCTTGAGCTCGTGTGTACACTTATCCTGTAGCTATATCCATTATTTGCACACAGCTGTGAGCTGATGATTCCAAATAACTAAATGGAGATGAAAAGACAGCAGAAGGTTTTTTTCAGTTTATAATAGACTTGTTTGGGATAAAAAATAATCTTTCGGTAAATCAGTTAATATAACATGAAAATTCTTCCTGTTGTAGTCAGTTTATTTTTCACAAAACCTTCTTTCCTACATTGGTCATAAATCTATGGCTGTTAAAAAAAACCCAAAAAACCAAAACAAAACCAAAGAAAATGGAAACAAAAATAAACAAACAAAAAGCCCAAACCCTTTTCATTTTAATCAGTGTCAATAGAAACAAACCCTTTTACTTATTAGAAACAGTGGCCATCACAAGAATAGAAAGCCAAAGTGGACAGTCATTTTTATAGTGCTCCAATTTTACTCTCTGGCTTGTATGAACAAGTATGAAGGATTTGTTTCTACACTGGCAGTAACCGAACCTGCAGGTATTTGGTTTAATAAAGACCTCATTAATCCCCTAAAATCTTAGTGTGAGGTAGAGCTGCTCTTAACCATTCTCACTCGGCTAGATGTGAAGAACCTTCAAAGGCTGTAAACATGCCAGCAGTAACTGACTATTCTTATACATTCCCTCCAGCCACCTTTCACTGCGCAAAGGTTTTTAA
>WEIU01018181.1:317317-338629 GCA_013389925.1 Aegithalos caudatus
ATCGTAGTGATATGCATGCTAGAAACCTCCCACACAAACCAATTCACAGATTTACTGCATGCAATGGCTGTCAGACTCAGTTAAAGATTCAGGAAAAATTAGAAGACCACAGTCCATGTTGATTTGTAATGTCTTGACATAAGGTTCTCTGCAAACAATGGAATGGGTGATCTGGCTGCTCCCAGCCTCCTTTCATAGAGTACTTTGTGTTAATGGAAGACCAGCTTGGATGGTTTTTCTCAATAGGTCATACACTTAGCACATGATCCTGTGGCCAGAGTTAGAGAAATGCCATGATGTTCCCTGGGATAATTTGACATGATGCTGGTTTACTGCAGTCTGTGGGATGAAGTTTGGTACAACTCCTCTGCTAAAAAGTCCCCTGTAGATTCAGGGAAGAATTACATTTCAGGTCCTTATTTTGAAAAGCAGTGAAATCTACTGTTTTGAGCTCTGACAGAGTTTGGTAAAGGAGACAAGTTGGGTTTTTTTTGCCTCATTTATAATCTTGTTGCTAATGAATATTGCTTTCATGAACATGGCAGGTAATAGGGAAGTTTTTTAACCGTCACTTTGATTCACTGTTCAAGAACAGGAAACTTACTTCTTTTTCTGGCAAAGACTTCTTAACTCATTTTAATTTGTGAATTTTGTTCAGAATTTTAGCTGTGGTAAGTATACTGTCGGCTTATCCTGTTATTTTAAGCTTGGCAAAATCCACGTAGGAGTTTAGCAAAACTGAGAATAGTTATCTATCTCATTGCTAATAGCTATCAAAAACATTATCAGCCAAGTAGGTCTTTATTATTAATAATGTATGTATTTTCTTGGCAGGACAAGAATTACATGTCTCATTCCCTTGAAGTTGTTTTCTACCAGATACTCGGATGTTTTTTTGGAACAGGCTTTGTTATAAAGAGAAGGCATGTATCTTTCCCTCAGGGTGTCAACTAGGTTTCTGGATAATTCTGGAAACAATGAGTCCCATATCCAAGCCCGGTTCCACCAAGATCCTACCTGCATTCTGTCAGGTCTGAGATCCTGCTCCGATCTTTTATCACATGGTGGAATGAGAAGGGATTCCTTACATATGTATCTATTTATATATAAATTACTACAGTCTATTCACGGGTGAAAAGGTAGGGATTAGAAATTTTCATATACTTAAAAAGATTTGTTGATGCAAAATACTGGTGTTCTGTTCTTCCCAGGGGACTCTGGAAACTGGTTTGCTGCAGTTAGAATCCAGGAATATTTTTCAGATAGGCTTAAGGGCCATCTGGGCTAGAGGTATTTAAGTTACTGGCACAGCCATGGATCCCTGCTGCCAAATCCAGATCTGGCATTCAGTTTGGAATTTGACCATTCAGAGAAAGAGCAATATAAAATTGTATCTGTCAATTGTTTTTAACTGTGGGTGAGTAATACTGAATCCAGAGAAAGCTGATGTTCTGGCCTCTCCATGGAAGCTGGAGCTTGAGTTGTATCACTGAGAAGTCTGTCATTTTAACTTGTTTGTGGTAGTGTTGTTTTATGCTTATGAGTCCCAAATCACCTCTTTTGTTTAGTCTGAGAGCTATTTCTTGACCAGATCTACAATTTTCAGAGACAGATGATCAAGAGAACAATACTGTAACACTCCTGACTCAAGGGAAAACTGGACCCAGGTTTTGGAGGAGCTCTGGCACAAAATAATAGCATCTTTGTCACATTAGCCAATATGTTGAAAGATTCTAGATGCTGTGTTTGCCATTGCTATCTAGCTTGTCTACCAGTTGTCTGCTCTCCTGTTTCTTTCCCTACAGTTCAACAAAGAACCGGAGTTAGCTCTTAAGAGTGAGGAGAGATGGAATCATCTTAATTACTTTGAAGGCTGTAGACAGCAAATAGTTGCAGTGTTTCAATTTTATATCCATCAACTGTCACCTAATTTAGTGGATACCCATTGATCTCCACCAGAGAATTTTGAAATTATAATCAATATGAAGATGCCACAGACGAATAATGATAAAATTCTTGCGAGCTGGAAATACATTTAATGAATCAGGAGGTTGAGTAAATAATAACACATGTATGTGGTGAGACCTGTCTGGATAACTGTGGTTACAGCTCCAAATAGCTCCTAAATAGCCTGCAAAATAAAAGAAAAGTAGATTTAGTCATTATTATTGGAAGGTCTGCTCGTGGGACTCTAGCAAATGCAGTTACAACAGCATAAAACATGAGAAACATGAAAGCTCTTCTTGTTTCTCTTTTTAAAAGAGAGTGGTAGTTTTCTTTGATTTTCTGGCAAAGCATGTGTATATTTGTATATGTGAGGGGGCTAAAGACATGGCATGAAAGAGGACGAAAGAAAGCTGCAACAAAAAGTGAGTAACACTTATTCCAAAGGGAAGAGTACTGCCTAGATGAAAGATTGACAGAAAGGCTTGGTTGAGTCTTGCTGATATCCAAACCACTGCTTCACTCAGTTTCATGTCTGTGGGCCAGTGCCATACCTCATCAGCTAGCATGGCACAGGCCATAGGAGTGAATAATGTGAACGCCAGAAGGGGTTAGAGCATTTAGACCAAGCTTGTCAGCTGTGCAATCCCAGTTCTGATACTTATAGTCCTGTGTGGCCTTGATCACATTCCACAACAATTTTGCCTCATTAGCTTCAGCAATAGTGGTGGGTGATATTTACCTGAGGGCTTCTTAGGAAATTTACTATTAACCAAGTCATCTCTAAGGAGCTGCAATGTAATTTTGAGTATTGAATCTGGCCAGACAACGCTCTTACTCATCAAGTGGCTGAAGATTTAACAACCCACCCTCACCCAGATCTGTGACAGAGTTGAGCAGTTATGTGTGATGTCTCTAACCACGTGTTAGATGCTGTTTCTAAAGAAGAGAAGTGGAAATGGGCTAAAGATTCCCATCTGTCTGACTTAGGTAAAGCAAGTGAGTTAGTGGTTGCACAGCTGTTTCTGCAGCTCTCTCTTCATGCTGCCTTTGTGCTGCAGAATGTGTAGAGCAGAAGGAGCAGGCTGCTGTCAAGGGATTGACTAGGTGACCTCTGAGGCCCTTCCAACCTAAGTGATTTTGTGATTGCATAATTTGAGGCTGTGTTAGAGTGGGCTGATCTTAGAGTGTAATTAGGAAACAAAGAAAGAAGCCACAAATCTATGACCATTTCTTCCTTCAAATTCACTCTTTCTGCTTTGTCTTCTGTCAGTTTAAGAAGATTAGAGAACTGTGTGTCTGTGTGTCTCTTGGTTACAGGGCAATGCCTAAAAGAGCAGTATCTGGCCTTTTTTCTGACTTCTTTTAACAGTGGAGAAGGACTGTTTATGGCAGCTCTGCTCTTCTTACATCACAGAAACTACAGAAAATTTGGTGCCTCCTGGGAGTGTACTGCTCACATGCTTCACTGTATACATGCATAGGTAAAAGTCCTATATACTCCCACAAGCATAACAGCCACCAGCTGGTTCTGCCCACAAGAAGACCTCATGCTATGCCTGACAACTGCCTTTCTCAGTGGCATTTCTCATACAGCAGAAGCAAGGGTACGGGGCAAGTGATTTGCTCTGCTTGTAGCAGAAGTTCATTCCCAGCTGTCATCTTTCACAAAGACACCTTGCTCCACACTAAACACGAGCCACCAATGATTCATCCAACCCTGATCCCCCTGCCTGCACCTGGCAGTCTCCCAAATTACCCCACAGGACAGATGAATTGCTCCCATGGACTGTATGTAGCCCATGGGCTGTAGATTGAGGAGACTGATGACTACACCGCCTTGATTACTAGAACTATTACTACTTTAAAGGCCCGAGTGGTGGCAAGAGCAGATTCACTAAACGCTTGAACTCTCTGCACTCCTGAGCTATGTGACAAGCAGTGTTTAAAAATAGAAAGCATGGCTCCCCTGTGCAGCCCCTTTCCCAGTGATTCCTCCTGGTGGATGAAGTCATGCCCACGGCTGGCTGCCCCGTGATGAGTGGGCAGCCTGTCTCCGGCAGCGTCAGCAGGAGCCAGCACAGCAAGCTTAAAAGGCTGTCAGGGGTTGGCAGGTCATCCGCCCAAAGGCAGGAAAGGAGGAGGAGGGAGGGAGAAAAATTGAAAAATAACCACAAAGAGAACAAGCTCTTTTTTGAAATTGGAAACTTTAAAGAAAAGATTTATGAACCTTTGGGTTTATGAAACCACCTGGTGCTTTGGAGTTTGCTGCTGGTTAAATTTGGCAGTTCAAAGTTTGGTGGTTGTTTTCCTGTATTTAAAAAAAAAAANAAAAAAAAAAAAAAAAAGACATTTAGAATAGTCTAATTCCACATGTGCATTGATCTTTTAAAACTCACGCCCACTTAACTTTGAGCTCTACTTGTAAAAATCAGAAAGATTTAGGGGGGAAGGCTGTTACTTTTTAAGGGCAGCTTTGCCATTTGTGGTGCGTGTTGAGCGGCGCAGCCCCTGAACTCCGGCTTTACCGTCTGCTCAGTTTCCTCGCGGGTGCGCAGCGTGACTTGTGCTCTGTTTTGACAGTTGGTGACCTGCGACCCCCAACCCATAAAATGTTTAGGCTGAGGACGCCTGAGAGGAGCTCTCAGACATGATGGTTGGCGGCTCTTTTGAGACAGGCCCATCATCTTTGCCTCCAGCCCATATATAGCAGCAACGTGGAGCCTGTAGGTTTTGCTCACACAGCAATTTGAGTCAGTGACTTCCCCCCACGCCTCTGGTTCTGGGTTTCCAAACAGAAGAGGGGTAACAATGAGAAGAGGAGAGAATAAGCATCTTATTTTGCCTTTAGGGTCAGAGTACATTTGAGCTTGTGAGTCTCAGCCATGATGCATGGCAGCAAAACGCAGTTTAAATTCTGCTTTTGTAAGAGCATCTGGAGCTAGAAGGGATTTTTAGAGAGTTACAAAGTCTGTCCTTTGGTACTGAAACAGCAGCAATACAGCTTCATTTTTTTTGTGGCTCGTTTCTTTCTGGTGTTTTATACTGACTGATTATGCCTTATTACAATATTTGTAGAGACAGATAGTTATTAGATTTGGATGAATCATTCAGAATGAACAATTTATTCAGCACATTGCTTATTTTGCCTTCTTAAGTTTGCAATTAAAAACTGTGTTACTCTTAAATGCATTCATTATTTTGAAATTAGTTGTCAGTTACAAGTGAATATTCTGGTTCTGAGTTAATTTGCAGTCATTTTAATGAAAAATATTGGTAATTTCCAGTGCTCTGGCTAGGTTTGTGAGTCAGGTGAGGCTGTCTCTATTGTCCTTTTGAAGATGTGACTATTGTAGCAGCAATAATGGTATTCTGGAACTTTGTGTTTAATTCTAAACAAATTTAATTTCAGGTTGTTAGGGCTTAATTGTAGACTTGAAAACATAGTGTAGAATTGTTTATACATAACCAGGTATTTGAGATTAAAGTTACTCTATTTGCAAGCTTTCATTAAATGTTTATAGACAGTGAAGGATGCTGGCCTTTAAGAACTTATATATGAATGTGAATTAAGGCCTCAGTTTTATAACTAGTGAAAAATAGCATCTGTTTCTTCTTTCTTCTGTTAATTCTCCTTTGACATGGCCAACCTTGTAGCCATAAATGAGAAGTTTCTTATCGCAGCCTAATATCTGTCTATGGCAGGAGTTGAAGCTGTCATTGCAGCCTAAGAAAAATTGAAGATTTTTATTTCCAGTCAAAAACAAACATACCAGATAGAGTTCACTCCTGTAACCCAGCAAAAAATTTAAAGAGCTGGTCTGTTTCTAGATTTGCCCTGTGACTTCTGACCCTCCTGTCAAAGGTTACACTTGGCAGTATAGCTTGTCCTCTGGCTTATTAACTCCTATGATCACCTCATATACCTGCCTCTGCAATTGGAATTTTACTAGTTTGGAGCTTATTAACTCAGTCCCTAATTGCCAAGATCCATCTGCAAGAGATAAAAAAATAGGCCTGTACAAGAAGTTCTAAATGGCACAGGATTAGGTTTTTTAGCACAGAGATAGCATTAATTCAAAAGTTAATTCTGTGGTTTTGGTCTTCACTTAGTAGCTTACAGCTCTTGAAAGAGAGGATTATACACCCTTTCCTTCTTTTTCAGAAAAAATGTGAGTTTTTCTGCTTGTTCAGTCTTATGCCAAGAGTCTGCGATAAAGATAAAAGTTACTTCTCCACAGAAATATGCTCCATGGTAAAAGAACTGATTTCCTAGAGATCTAGGTTAAATTTCTGACTCTTCTTTTATGTTCCTATGCAGGTTACTTCACAAGTTTCTGCTATGGTTCTCTATGTGCAGAGAAATTGACCAATTGCTCTTCTGTACCACCCTTTATATTGCTATTTAAAACTGAAAAGTATTTAAACTGAGGATCACATGCACTGCTGTAGAATTTAGCACACAGAGATTATGACCATATTTGCAGTCATGCTCTTCGTATTCCTAGGGGGTGAGCAGGATTACTCCATTCTTCTGATGAGCCAGTTGAGAAAAAGTAAAGGTAAAAGATTATTAAAAATAAGAAAGTAGAAGGATCTCTATATATGCTCTCTTCCAGTTTTTTTGAGTTACCTATGTCTCAGGCCATCTTTAGGCACAGGAAGAAAGTGGGCATTCATCTTGGAAATCTAAGTATGGGCAGATAGCCCTGTGAGCCTTCCTCTTATCATGAGGACCGAAGCTAATTGACCTATGTTGCTAATCCCTAGAACCAGTTCTGCTCACCTTTGCTCAAGATCAAAGTTGCCTGTCTCAGAAAAGCACATATTCTGTATGGGCACAAATTTCCTGCAGGAAAAGTTAGGTGGTTATACATTTTCACATTCAGTTCCAGGACAGAATTGTGTATGCCAGTGCTTGGCAATAGTGGAAGTATTATGTGAATGCTTTTAGTGAAATATTTCCATGTATAAATCTTGGAAATACCTCTGCTCCTTTCAATTCTAAACAATTTAAGTGGAAGATAACTGGGAAAAGTGAAAAGGGAAAACTGGTGGTGGAGGAACTACTCATATCTGTGCTGTCTTGGAAGCCTGAACTAAAGTTTCTGGCTCTTTGAATTTTGTCATTCAGTTCCATAGGCCCAAGATTGTATCCTTTGCTTATTCAGTTTCAGTTTTCTTGTGTTAGACTATGAGTATCCAACAGTGGAAGCAAATCTCTCAGCTGCTGGAACTATCGAGTAATGAAGTAATTACTCAAGAGGCTAAGGCTGTTTTGACTTTCAACCTGGAGTCCATGGGAGTGATGTAAAAGCATACTTGCCTCACTGTAGCTAGTTAACAAAACTTAAGTGAAACAGAACTCAAGAGCTGTAATAATTTATTTCCATTGCAAAAGGATTCAATGTTTAAAAAAAAAAACAAAAAAAAAAACCCCAAAAAAACCCATAAGCAATACACTAGGCAATAGTCTTGTTGGGAAACACAGTAACACAGTCACATTGTGGCATACAGTATGAATTCCATAAACACTGCTGGAGGCACGGGTCAGAAGTGCAAGCATATGTGAAGAGCAGTGGGTGGAGAGAGGTCTAGAATGAAAAAAAACCTTTGCATCGTGCCTCAGCGTTAAGATTTGTGTGTTTCTCTTACCCACTCAAAGACTACTCCTGGGTGGTTCCTGGGATAACCATGTGCCCCCATCCCTGACAGGACTTTGAGATCTAGAAATGATTTAGATATAACCTACAGGCACAAAGGTATGTACCACATATTACAATTATATTACAGGACTAATGTAACCAAAATATATAAAAAATACAATATTTTATATTATTTTTTATTAAATTGCCTCCTTAATTTTCTGTTAACTTTTTTTAATAGAAACAATATTTGCGAACTGAAATTAGGATATTGCAAAACATTGGACAGCAGAATTCAAGTTTAATGCACTATGTGTACTTAAAAATTAATACAATAATATAGATTATAAAACTCTCTATGGCTTTACATAGTGCACACATATACATACCTACAAATATATGTGAAAACAGGTCAAAGAAAAGTCAGAGTTTTGCTCAGTATGATACCGGTATATTGATCTTGTAATGACTCTAAATTATAAACGATGAGTTAAAAGACAAATTTCATTGTCTCTTGATATAACAGAGAGGAGAATGATGTGAAACTATATTAAGAACACTGAGCTAAATAAATTATGATGACTATCTACCAGAATTTCCCAGGTTAATCTTATCAGCTATGCTGATTAGCATGAGTTTGCCTCAATTATTTGCCTTTCAAAATTATTTCCACTGGGGCGTGGTTGGTCTCTTTGCCTTCTGGTCCTTTTGCCTAAGCCTTACAAGGCCCAGCAGGGACAGTTTTGTGGAATATTTGAACTTGAGGTAATAGGAGATGACCTTAAGAAGTGAAACTTCTTTCATATTTTCAGTATTGATACCTCCTAAAAATTTCCCTTGCCTTGCACAGTGTCTGAGTTTTGGTTCCATTGCCCTTGGTTCATTGTGGTATCTGTGGACACCCATGGCTGATAAAAAAATCATGTATGTTTATATACTATAAATGAAATGTCTCTAAAAGTACACCAGTTAACAAAAAGGAATATTTATGAACATGTACTGTATTGGGACAATTAAACAGAAATTAATCCATCACTTTATTTTTTCTTTTGAGGATAACTGTTGCTAAACAGAGAGAAGAATCATTTATCTCTGACTTCACAGTCTCTAAAGGACCTGCCTTGGCTCTTGTAATAGAGCAGTATACTCTTGGGCCAAACCATATTCTAGAATGAGCAGGTACAAATCATAGCCAAGACATATGTGCTTTGTGCAATATTTAGTGATTGCACAAATTTTATTTGGCTTTGTTCTCAGATTTGCCAAATTAAGAAAAACAGTTTATTTTCTCACAGCAGATGTATTAGGGATGCCTTTGCAAAGCAATACAGAGAAAAACAGTACCTCTGTATAGGTGGTACTTCAGGGATCATGAAAATGCATGACTATACATCTTGATTCAACAAAGAATTGATCATATATGCCACCATGTTCTTGGATAAAAGAGTGTCCATGTAACAAATGGCAAATGCTCTTGTGTTTAAAAAAAATCCTCTTCCATGATGATTGGTTTCTTTTTATCAGTTTAGAATGCTTTTTACCCCACAGAAACATACTAATAAAAAAAGCCAGTAAAATTTAACACTGACTGGTATAAACAAATAGTTATGTCCTATAAATCCTAATGCAGTCATAGTAAATATAGGATTTGCCATCTGCTTTTGTTTATATCAGGTAAGCAAAGCAGAAATTTTCAAACTGTGATTTGTAGCTGAAGGAGAAATATTTACTCACCTCATGCTGCCTCTTGTTCTGTTTCTCACTGAGGGAACCTGTGTGGAAAAGGTAGATGAAGTGTAGGGTAAAGTTAAGCCATCTCAATCCTTTAGGGAAAAAAAAACAAAAAACAAAACAAAACAAACAAACAAACAAACAAACAAACAAACAAACAAACAAACAAACAAACAAACAAACAAACAAACAAAAAAAAAAAACCCACCAAAAACAAAAAAACAAACCCAACCAAAAAGAACCTTTATCAAAACATAAGCTATCACATAAATGTTTTCCTATTAACAATTATATGGGAAAGAAGTTGTGATAAGCTGCAAGTGTATTGTTTTATTTGTTTTCATAAAAGGGAGGAGAGAGGTGTTTGTGAGTTCTTCAGAGTGATAGTGAATTTTGTTTACCAATTATTTCTCCAGAAGAAATTCTCCATTTCCCCATATTCCTGCATTCTACGAAAAATTTTGAAAGATCCTTAGCTGATTGATTTGAGCAGTGGAGTCTCTTAGAGGGCTTTTTCTTCTGAAGTTTCATTCTGACTACAGAAGTGATGGTACACAACTGCAGTCAGCTGAGGCTTAGCCAGTCACATCTAGAGCTGACAAAAGTGTAGAGTTTGCTGTTGAGTTGTCCATGGCAGGACCAAAAAGTGATTTGTGCTTTCTCTGAGCCACGTTATGGCAGAGAATATAAACTTTTTAAGCTTTCACTGTACAAAAATAGATATTATGTGCTTCTACTGGGAAATTATGACTGCTGCCTATTCTACATATTCAAAGCCTGGATGTGAAATTGCCTTTGCACAGAAAGTATTTCCTCTCTGAAGTGACATATCTCTTGTACAAAACATTGAGTTGCTTTTTTGGTTTTAGTGTAGCAACTAAACTTTGTTATTTTTCCACAAAATAAACTGGAGCACAAATCTTTCCTAGTTCCCACTGAAGAAAATGAAAGGATTTTGTTTTCTTCAACAGCCTGGCCTTTTACTTTTGCAGTAGTCTTTGTCTCTGTCCATTCAGCAATGCAGTCTGAGAATTGATTATATTTCCTTATGATTCTCTGAGGAATAAGTACTACAAAGTATGTGTGGTTGGTCTCAGAATAACTTGATCTGATTTCAGTAAAGGGGTTCCTGATCTGCATAATTTCAGTTGAGGATATAATTAGAATGTCTGAGTAATAACACAATTTAAATATTTCTCAAATTAGTTACTAGTATATGAAAAAGTGAAAAACTATATTTGACTTAAGAGTTTCTAAACTATTACCTGTATAACAGGATGACTGATCATCTGCTAAATATGGTATTTTCTTTTATATATATCTATTTTGGGGCTCTGTTTTCTCTGGAGTAGTGTGCTGAGCAGCCATTGTAGTGGATGATATTGTTTCCTCAAATTTATAAAGAGATGAAAATGAACATTGCTCATTTACTTACTCTGAAGTACTCACACAAACCTGTTATTAGGAAACTTATGTTATTTTGATGCTACTAGCTCTTCTTTCTGAATACAAATTATTGACCCACAACTACTTAAAAGAAACAAAATCCTTCTAATCACTTAAAAAAATACAGAAGTCTGCTCTTGAATTAGAGGATTAACTGGCTAGGATTGACTTTGCATATGGAATGGCAGGAGGGAAAGGGCAGCCTGAGTCATGTAACTGGCCTTGTTTATCTCAGTAAGAGAGAGAGAGAGAGGAAAATTTAATTTAGTGCATGCAATTTAGCATGCAAAAGGTCAAACTGGTGCATGCCTGCAGGTAGTTAATCAGAAAACAGCTATAATTTCCAACCCAAACAATGTTAAGCAATAGAAATGTAAATATTGGCACTTGCTCTGTGAGGCTGATTTCAGCTGATATTCATAAACCCCTCTTGCTTCTGTCCTGAGAATTTTACATGATACATATGGTTTAAATTAAAAAATAGTGTGTCTTTCAATCCTCAGTCCTTTTATAGTCTTCAGTGTGGTTGGAACAGAGCAGAAGTGCAGCTGGGGCAGGGTGCCTCTTGGGTGGACGCAAGTTTGTTTTAATTGAATCTAAAAAAAAAATTTAAAAAAAATACTTAGCATGTGCAATCTGACAATGGGCAAAAAAGCCTCAGATCAGTGACAACTGAGATGGAAGGGAGACTCTGGCTGTATCACCAGAAAGTAGCTCATAACTAGGTGAGGGAAACGTGTGTGCAGGAGTTACTGGGAAGTCTTTGTGAAACAGAACTTTTCTCTTTTTCGTTTTCCCTTCTCCCTTGTATTTTACATTCTTTATAATTTTGAACTTCCACTCAGCCCTTTCAACCCAGAGCAGACCATCATGGAGCAGTGCAGGGTCCGAGTTCATTTTTGTGGCTCCTTTTTTATCTTATAGGCTAGTAACCTGGGCAACATATTGCTTTGTTTTTTCAAGATGCTGAACACCTTTTAATTCTCTTAAATTTCCCAGATGTATGCTGCAATTAGCCAAAAGATACCATTCTGCTGTCCCATTTTTCCTTCTGTAAATATAGAGTAACTTTTTTCCCTACACACGGGGTCTCATAGGAAAACTACTTTCCTTCTCACCATAATCTATATATACATTTCCATACATCTTGTAGTGCTGCTGTCTGACATTCAGTTGTGTTTTTTGAAAATAATGATTTATTCAAATCCCAAATAAATTGGACTCAAACCAAGTATTGATGTTAGATCTGATTGGGACCCTGCATGTGGCAAGCGTAGAATTCACATTTCCCTCCCATATGTCAGAAAATGGTGTCTGCATGCAAAACCCCAGAGACAGTTGCACAAATGCAGCTGCCTTCTTATTTAGTGGAGCTACTCACAGGCAGCTAATTATTCTAATTTTCCAAGGTCTGTCCTGGCTTACAGAATTGCTTCAGGGCATAAAGTATTGATTTTGTTCTGAAAACTTAGGTGTGGTTTAGGTGCTGACTGTTTAAGGGCATGATCACTTCACATACTGAGTGCCTTGTGGGAAGTGCAGAGTTCCCTCTGTTTCGTGTTGTATTTAAGGTAAATGTGAGGTAAATGGAAAGAGTCAGCACAGACCTTGAGAAAGCCCCACTTTTCCGAGGAGTATCACAATGTACTTCAGCTTTGCTAGGCACTTGCAGTCTCCAAACATTGTAACTAGTGTAACTAGTGTAACTAGGCAGTGTAACTAGTCAGACATAATCTAATGTAAACCTCATTTATTTCTACTCCCAGAACAGATGAGGAGGCTGGAATGGTTTTAATGTTCTTGAACTGTGTATGGATGTTGAGGAGCTGATACCGTTGTTTGCTGTGGCATGTATTTATTCTGAAACAATGAAGATGTACCCCAAGAAGGCACGCCTGGGTCTGTTTGATGGCTGTAGCGTGCACTGGCTGGTAGAGGGCCAGCACCAGGCCTGTCCCTCTGCTCCTGGAGCAGGGCTGAGCAGCCGAAGCCTGAGGTCTCAGCTGAGCAGTGGGGCAGAGACTCCAGGCACTCCAGGCACTCCAGGCAGCTCTGTGATGACTCAGGCTGAGGAGTGGGAGTCCTGGCTATGACATGCAGCTGGCTATTTCCTGCCTCACTGCTTGATTTTGCTTACTACTGTATGGAGCAGAGAGAGCTGTACACACACCTCTTCCTCTGCCATTCTTGACATTTCCTACTGCTAAAGCAACCAGTGAAAATAATGTGAAGGAGGGAGATGGATAAATGCAACTTTCTGTTTCTTTTATATAAATGTAGAGGGAATCCATTGGATTTTACCTAAAAAGGGATACAGGTTTAATTTATTTTAATTGAAAATAGAACTGCAATTTCTTGATGGTATTTCCATTATTGTTATTGTCTAGTTATCTATCATCCCATAAACAAAGGCGATGGTTCAGGGTCAGAGGAGTTCTGTTCCAAATTCCACAGAGGAGAAAAAGAGAGTCCTGGACTAAGGGGGAAGCTGGAAAGGTAAAGTGACAGTACCAGACTCATATTTGGTCTTGTGCTTTGTCAAGTGCTGAAACTTAAAATCATAAATATTTTCTTGATTTAATTTAGGTGAAGAAACACCAATGAAGATGTGGGTATGTGTAAAATGAAACACACTTTTAAGCCTGAAAAACTAGGCTTAAGCCACTCTCAATTGTACGTCATGGCTTTTTACTTACTTTTTCACTGCCACTTCTGTAGGCTTAAAGGCAAAATATGAATGCTGAATAAGAAAATGGTAACTTTGTCTAGTGTTTCTCAGTTTACTCTTTTTTTTTTTTTTTTTTTTTTTTTTTTTTTTTTTTTTTTTTTTAAATGCTGAACATTACATAAACAGGAGAGGCCTTTTCAAGGTTCTAACAAGTTACACTGATGAAAGCAGATTTCAGTCCACACAGCCAAATTTCCACATGAAGGTGCTCATTGTATTCCTAAATCCATAGCTCTCATAACAGGCTTAAGTCATGCTGCCCAAGAAAGAAAAGATGAATTGTGAGTTACTTGCAAAGAGGTTATGAAGTCCTTATCTGTGAAGCACAGAGTTTGTCACTTAAAAGTGTCACCATCTCCTGAAGAGAGTCAGGTTTGAGGGTGCACTGCGCTCCTTAGGTTCTAGACAATACAGCAAAGTGGTGGCTGTTGGAGGGCGTTATGATGGGAACACATGGGTAGGTCAAAGGATTTATTGGAAAGTATAAACAAGATTTTTTTCCTAGTATTTCTCATCTTGCCCAAGCATGATCAGTTCCATAGGGAGCAGCGCTTAAGTTCCATAGGGAGCAGTGCTTAAGGTAGAGTGTCATGTATGGTTGCAGTTTTATTTATAGAAAATTGCAGAAGAAGAGGGTAGTGGGTTCATTCACAATACATTTCTGTTCCCAGAAATACTAAGGAGCTAGCAAAAAAGACAAAAAAATCCCACCAAAACCAATACCACCCCCCCACCTCTCCTTAAGCAAGGTACCAAGGATGTGATCTTGCTGATAACTTGTCACAAAGGCCTGACAAAATTCACATACGCACACATACAAAATCTGCGTGTGGGCTCTTTTACTTTGACTCCAACTGTGATTTTGCTGGCTGAATTACAGGATTAAATATGTTGCCAGTGAAGGCTGGAAAACTGGACTGAGTCCTGAGAAGCTGTGTAGTGGGAAGTAAAGAAGGCACGTTCCCCTGCAGGGCCAGGGAATGGTTCCAGGTGCCTGGTGGGACTTTAGGCTGTCAGCTAAGGTAGCAATACACACATCAAAATCAGCTTTCTCATGGACGTTTGAATGGGAGGTATGATGGAAAGACCCACACGACTGTTTTTTGTACCTCTGAAATTATTACTGTCTCTGCCTCTGATATGGTCTGATGCCAAAAGTAATCCCAGAGAGACTTCTAAGCACTTTAGAAGTGTGGATTTGCTCATCATGGGAAATTCTGCTTTAAAATGTGCACTGCTGAACTTCTAATGATCTGGTCTCCTACAATGCATTTGCCTCAGTAGGGTCAGGTAAAGAAACCCATACTTAGAAAGAAAAAAAACAAACCAGCAAAATTGGTTAATATTGTGTGGCTATGATAGAGTGGACTTGCCTAACATACTTTTGCTAAATTCACAGTATCAATCTTCCTAGATTGAAGCTCTCACTAATTATAACAAATAGATAAGTAACCTTTTGCCAGGCTCCAGGAAAATGGTTCCCTAACTGCTTCTCAGACCAGTTCTGTGTCTAATGGGCATATAAATGCCACAAGCAATCCATTTGAGCTTTTTGAAAAAGAATGTGTTATGCTGGAGTTTGACTGATTGCCCAAAGAGATGTTTGTAAAATCGATGGTCTGTTTATCATCATTCTGATTGTATTTTCAGTCATTTGACCAAATTCCTGGAAATCATAGTGACTTGGAAAAAGGCTAAGCAAAAAGCTTATTTGATCAAATTATTAGGGCATTTATTTCCTTATTTGTTTGTTTTTATTATTGCTGTATAGCACATAGTGATTTCTGCTCTCTGTCTCTACTGTAAGAAACTTAGAATTTTGATTCATTTGACAATATGACTCATTTAGCTGTGCCATATATACTAGGATTAAAAATTACTGAGCAGAAGGGCAGAGAATTAGTGTACTTTTACTGCCTTTTGGCATGATTTCTTTGGTAAAATAGTTTGCTTTTATTAATAACACAAAACTGTAGTAAAATTGTCAAAAAAGAGATTAATACATTAGGACATCTCATACAACAGGCAGTTCACTAAAGGAGCTTCAGAAAAGGAAGTATTGAAGATGGTGGAAATTAATCTGTTAATCATAACAGGTTTCTGTGTTTTAAAATATTATAGGAGTGATGATAAAAGACCAGGGTCTGGAGTTTAAATTCCATTTTGGTGAGCCTTGAAGCAAAAATCCAAATTCTGTGCTAAAACTAATCTAGAAGTAGGTGTTGATGTGAATTGGGTTTCCTTAGCTGAATTAAGTTCAGTCAAAAACAAAGAGGAGAACACAAACATAAACTCTCCATGAAAGACAGAGAGAATTCAGTGGGTGTGCTCATGCAGGGGTGAACAAAATGGAAACCATGATGTTCCGAGTTTTTGTTGCTAGACTCATTGCTAATGTCAGTGGGAGATTTTTCTTTATAATTCAGTAAGAACTTAGAGGATTTTATCTACAAACAAGGAGAAAGAATTAGATATACGGTATAGCTTCGAGTGAGAGGAAGATAGAACATTTCTCAAAAAACCCAAGGCTGCAATGTGATCGTATGAAATGAAGATAGTCTGAGATAGAAGTAAGTTACACCTAACGGGAAAATAATGTTAATAATACCACAGAAGAATAAATATTTGAATGAGAATCCAGACATCAATTGACTCTTATCCAGTGTTAAATGGAAACACATGCTTTGTAGTAGGAGCTAGCTTAGGGAGGGAGGAGGAGGAGGTGACAAGAATCCCCAAGCTCCTTTTCATTTCTGTGTTGTACTCAATCACAGTTCCTGCCAAATTAGCCCATAGAAGTTGAGCCAACTCAAGACCATTCAGTTCAAGTCTGAAACATCTCTCTCTTTCTCTTTCTCCCTCCTTAACTTTGTTCATAAACATGCTGCAGTCCGGTGTTAATTACAAACCAAAGTAAGGCTCAGAGCCCCACAGATTCTCCTGGGGAAAATGACTGGACTCAGCACTTTGCAGATCTGTTTATTTTACTTAACTGCACTTTAGTTACCCTGGCTGGCTTGTTACAGACAGAGGAGAGAGAGGAAAGCCCAGCCTACTGTAGAGTCCCGAGGAACCAAAGAGTATCCTTCTTTCCAATTGAGCATCTTACATGAGAATTGCTTGTCCAAAGTGTGTTGATTGTGTGTTGAAGTGTTCTTTCTCTGGGGACCTGACCTTTCAATATCCTGAAAAGTCTGCTTCTTGCCAAGTCATTCCAAGCCATCTTCTCCTGTGCCATGCTTCACAGGCAAAAGGCATGTGTGAGAACCTCTTGCCACATATTATTTATTTTTTCTAATAGTAAGAGTTATTTGCTAATCTCTGATGACGTGATCAGCACTGAAAAAGACAGAGAGAAGCAGAGGGCATACCCTGAGGAGTTTATAATTTTGAAGACAAACATAGATGAGACAACATGCACTTGGAAGACCCTGAAGTAGATGTTGACCTACTAAGAATTTAAAATGGATTAACTGGGAGTGGAAGATGATTTTTTTTTCTCCTGATGTAGTCTGCTTTAAAGAACAGACTTTTTTGCTTGTGCTCTAGCGAGAAAATGTTGTCATGAAAAGCATACATGTCTTACCTTATTATTCCCTCTCTGGGAAATAAATTAGGCCATATGTATGAAAATTGGCAAGCTATTGTTGAAGCAGATGCAGCTCTGTTAAGTTACATCAGGTGGGCCCCTGATAAAAGAGGTACATAGGCAACTGCATGTTTTAAGATATGCTAAACAAGTTAATTGTTCAGAGCTCACAGAAGACTGAATGTGAATTTGAGATACTGGGTATCAGCCTGTTGTTTTGTGAAATGTGCACTTTTCTTAGGTAGAGAAACACTTTTATTCAAAAAAAAAAAAAATGCACCAAATTATGCAAACCAAAAGAACTGATTCTTAAGTAAAAGTTGTTTAGAAAGGCAAATTAATTTCACTCCTAAAAGTGGTACATATATGTTTACTTCTAGGTACACATATAAGCACAAAAAAAAATTATTTGGGAAGCAATACCTTCTTTTGTGTAGCTTTATTTCTGTTGTGTTTTACAGGAACTGTTTTGACTGTTGACCAATGCTTTCTGGAAGTCAGACAAATCCACAGCGCAAAGGTTTTGCTAAGCAGGTAAATTACCAGCAGCAAACGAGGACGTGAAATGACGTTGTGTTATGTGAAATGACTGTGCACTAAAACCCCCTGTGGACACTGAGAGGGCACACTGAGGGTTCCTTTGTATGAAGTGGCTTCCTCAACTGCATGTAAAAGTACACACACAGGGAGCAGCCAGCACGGTGTGAATTCATACGGTAGCTTGTAAATTCACACCCTGCCTTCTTTGTATAAGCAAACCAATAGTCAAGGCTTTGCATTCATGCTACTGGCATAAACCTGAATGAATAGATGAGCCTTACACCTTGCCCTGAAGGCAAACACGCTTGGGCTAATATGATGGGTAATGGAGGGAATACTGTCGGGAGCCAGGGCACTACAGCAGATGATCTTGGGAGATTAAGTAAAAGTGCTTCAGTAAACGTACTTCAGAAATTCTCTATGGCCAGGAGGGAGAGAGGACATTCTCCCTGTCAGAGGGACAAGATAACTTAGCACTCTGGAAGAATGTGGTTGTGACTTGAAATACAGTTTCTTGCCCTGTGTGTCATTCCTTTCTGAATGGTTTTGAAGGGAATCTTGTTGGACAGCAGATTTTTCTAACATTTTAGGCAGAATGAATACTAATTATTTATTATCTTTGGCAGTGAAAGTTATGAGTGCAGCTGAGCTCAGACATGCCAAGTCTCGTGTAGCTGAAAATGAGACTTTCTCACAGCAACCCCTGGACCTTTCCTAAAAGTTTTCCTCTCTAATGAGTATTCTGCAGGTTTTATAATGAGATATTTAAAATCCTTTTTCAGGTACTTTGAACTGTCCTTCCAAAATGCCACTCCTTGACAGCCCTCTAAGATACAGTCATCCAGTGCTGAGCTGATTCCCATTTGATGTAAAGTAGCAACAGTGATCTCATCTGCTTGGGTTTCGCTGAAGGTCAAAAGCAGTCTAAAGATCAGGGGGACCCTGCCTGAGAGGGATGAGCATCTCCCTTTTCTCCTGCCACTGTTATTTTGTGGGAATATACACAGAGCTTTCTATCAAGTTTTTATTAGATTCTTATGTGAAAAGAGTATGTTTTTACAAACACACATGAGGCTGCTTTTCCAACCTCTGTTATTTGATGGCCTCAGGAATCCATTTGCAGAATGTGATTTTACCTAAGCAAAAATATTTACTGTGAAGTATTTATCTTTGTTTAACAGTCTAAGAAATTGCACGTGCTTAAAAAACCACACAGTCTTCAGTGATTGGAGCTACAGCAGTTTTATTAAATGTATTTTCCTGTGGTTTGATCAGAAAGCTTGGGAGAGGTATGAAAAAAGCATAATGACCTAAATCCTCTCCCTGAAGCTCTGAAAATAACCCTACAAAAGGGAAGTGGCACTGATTGCAGACTGGAGAGGTGAAAAGCATGAACTAGTTACTCTGATAGTGGGTTCAGAGTTCTGCTGTAGGTTTCAAAATGGGCAAAACAGAAGAGCTGCTGAAACCTGTGTATACAGTTGCTTGCTCATACTAAAGACCACATCTTCAATGTTATAGCTAGCCACACGAGCCAGAATAATTCTTGCACAAATCTATGCTTTTTTATTTTGCAATCAAGGCTTCATTTTGTGGTTTTGTTTTCTAACTTTGGAACTGGATACCTCATCTGAGGAAGTTTCAGTTAACTTTTGTGTTCGTGAGGCAAACCCAGGGGAAAATACATCATATTTTCTGAGATATTGTTCATGATGGATTGAGTTCTGTGGAGACTTCTCTTGCTTCCTCCTTCTGATAGAGATGTATCTTGAATTCCTAACTTGAACTGGATGGCCAGTAGTCATTTAGAAGAGATCAAACCAGGATCAGAGAATGAGCATAGGCTACACCATCATGCATTTGCTGAACATGGTGTGCAAGAAAACACCATGGGGTGCCATACTTATTCATCATTGGGCTGAGTTCTGCTCATTTTATGTACCTTATGTACGGGACTCTGGCCTGTGTGCTGTGCAGAGAAAAGTCACGCTATATTAGTAGATGCTAAAGAAATCAGTCACACTGGTGATGGCTTGCCAGAACTGAACGGCTTCCCTGATCCCCAGGTTGGTTTTAGTGCCACCTGCTCCGGAGATGTGTCTTATATGTTTCAAATTACAGCCTATGTCTGCAAATATGTCAGCATTTGTCAACATATGCTGGCAATAAATTCAGAGTTATATAACTTTGGGGTACTGACCCCATAAGGGCTGCCCTTTCCACTTTGCCCATTTCCACTATGCCCCGAGCATGGCATGTTAGAACTTATGACTGTCTGCATAGATGTTTCTCCACAAGGATCTGTAAAGAAAGCTGCTGTATTATGTGAAGAGTGCATATGCTGCAGACAGCTCTGGATATGACAAGAGAGTTCAAGGGAACTCAGGGGACCCTTGCACTCACTTGTCTCTTTCGACCATTGCAAAGGTTGCGCCCGACAGTTACATTAACAAAGCACTTAAGCTTTAAGGGGTTTGTATTCCAGGTTATTTTTAGATAACCATTAATGCTTACTTAAAATTTCTTCTGTGCTATTAAATATTACTGTTTAATTGCTTAATATGTGACTTAGTCAATAAAATAATTTACTACATCAAAACAGCCAGAGGCTAGCATAGTGTGGCTCAACGCCTGGCCAAAGCCTTCACACAGCCTTGCCCGTGGGATACATTTCACTGAGAAAAGAAGCACTTGGCTGAAATGCCAGTATTATCCCCCAATCTTTCTGTGAATGCCACAGCATTTGTAACTGGTAGCTGGGTGACCATGGGCTACCTGAGAAGGGATATCTCTTTTTAGTGTGTGAGGTGTTCATGCTCTCTAAACATTGTATTGCTGAACTCCTTGGCTATAGCAACAAAGTGCAGACATATTGAACCCATTAGCTATGTGCAAATGGTTTGAACAGAAAATAGTCCATTTCAGTATTATTTTTAAAGAAAGATGAAGTAATGTAATCCAATTATAAGAGCCTGAGATATGACTGATTTATTGAGAGACACCATATTTGGCTTCATTGACACAGCTGAAAAAATCTTGGAAGTAAGAAACACAACAGGGACCCTTCTGGTTTGAAAAATCACCTAATGTTAACTACAGGTTTTGGAAATACTGGCACAAATTCTGTTTTATTCAAACATATGTGACTTAGTTAATTATCTATAGACAGAATCTGGCCTTCTTGTTTTTTCAGCCTAGTGCACAGTTCTCAATTATACTGCTGGAAGTGAGGTTAAAGTGAGAATTCCCATGCTTGTCTAAAGATTAAATTGGCCCAGATGGAAAGAGTCAAAAAAAGTGTGTTTGTTCTTCATCTTTTGTTCTCTTGAGCACTCTGGATTCTAACTGGAAAATAAGAGGAAAAGGTATAATGTAACCTGACAAAAAAGCTGCTCCTGTGACATCTAACACAGAGATTTAGACCACGTTTTTGGATTACTTATGCAAACTCCAAATACAGTGCAGTGTGCTCTTCCACAGAATTTTGAAGTCACTGAGAAATCATTGCAATGAACTAGATGATCCTTGGGCTTATTAGCTACCTTCTGTTGTAGCTAATTCCTCCTGTGTTAAGCTCATGCCTTTCAACTACAATTTGTATAGACTTAGAAATTGCTGCTAAAAGTTGAGTTTCTCGTTTTTCTTTTAGGCATTTTTGATAAGATTAAAAAGCTTCTTAGCAAAAAAAA